>SNQJ01S0079697.1:57930-82330 GCA_010110895.2 Picea sitchensis
CACAATATATAAGTGTTGTTAACTTTATTATCAATCTACCAATATCATTCAAAAAGTGTATAATAAATGAACCATGAACAATGAGAAATCACACACATATACAATACACCAGTATTTTTACGTGGAAACCCAATGTGGGAGAAAACCACAAAATATTTTTTCTTATATGTCTTTAAGAATCACATTCATTGGAAGCACAAAATTACTTTGTTTTCCATCTTCAACTGGAAGGAGGCTCCAACCCCCTATATTTTCAAGCTACAACCTGAGGGAAGCTCCAACTCCTCAATTCTCTGGCTCCAACTAGAAGGAGGATACAACCCCTTATGTTCTCGGACTACAACCGAAAGGTGGATACAACCACCTATCCTTGCCTCGTCCTACCGCCCTGAAATTTAAGTTCCAAATAAATTATGAAACCGCTGTCACATTGTCACTGTGAAATATGCCGCTGTAAACCTATACCAATCTGTGCCAAAAATATGTAACCAACCTATGCCAATACTCTGTATTCAACCTGTACCAATGACCTATAAGCACCCTGTACTGAAAACCTATGCCAACATATATCAACATAAACACGACCTGTCTATACTAAAGAACACATATGTAAACGACCTATATATACTGCAACACATGTATGTACGCGACCTTTCCTCTATCAACCTACATACACTTTCAGAAAACTAGGGTTTCCATTTTTTCTGAAACTCATACACTTTGTTGCCTCTGTCACGTCAACCTATAACCTGTCACTATATCCAATATGTAATTGTGTATCTATGTATCTCTATTAATGTGTCATAAATGTGAATACAATCATAATCATGTGTAATAAATCCTCACATGGACTAGACACCAAACCCTCATTGATATGCAACCTCAAACTACACCAACAACTTCACCAACACATCATAACCAAAAACCCTCAACCATGCACCAACAAATACAAGATACGCCCCAACACTCAAACCAACAAGATGTAACAATAATGAATACCAGACATACCTGTGTTGTATTTTTGTAGATCTAGATCATACAATAAGTTCCATACATCCAAAAACCTCTCTAGGGTAAATCCTCAAAATCCCATAACCATATCTCATGTAGACAAAAATATCCAACTATAAATAAGAATATGACATACCATTTGAACTTGTAGATAGATATGTTATACCTGATCACTGTAGACCTTCTTGGGAACTTGCTTTCAGAATCTGAGAACATAATACCCTCAACAACTCAAGTTTTCATGAACTTTCTCATAGGTATGTGACTTCCTCTTCTGCATCCCGCATATGTACTCACCCTTTTATCTTTCAACCCATGTATGTACATGCCTTCCTCCATTGAAGCCCGTGTACACCTAAAAAACTAGGGTTTTTTCCAGTAATTTTGTAACTCTGAAACTTTCACCGTCAACCCTCCTTTGCTACCTCAAAATTGCATAACATCAAATGTATCAATGAGTACCTGCAATACAATTTTCACAAATAATAGATATCCAATGTGCTCATTAGGTTCTAATAGGAGTCCCTTCCTCTCTTATTTATACTCTCCAAGTGGCTTCCTCAAGGGGTTATCTTCTAACTACCTTTACCCAACTTCCTTCTTTTAGGGCTAACCCACTTCTAACCATTTTGTCCACTTACAACCATTTTATCCACAAATAGCAAAATCACCATTTCTAGTTGCAAATAATTTATTTTTTAATTATTTTATTTTTTCAACAACTTAAATCATGATTAACTCCTAGTTACAACCACTTTGACTAGTAAATTTCTTCTAGGAGCTTCTAGAATAAATTGACGTATTTGACCTTCAAGGGGCTTCTAGATAACTCATGAGGGTTCTCCAACTTCACATGGCCATAACTCTCTATCCGTGAGGAGTTATGTGAGGTTTCACATATCAACGGAAATTGCACGACATTTACTATCCATCTAAAATAGTCTTACATGCAAGTACATTGATCTTCATACATTTATACCTTAGACAAACTTAAGTCCCTTAACCATACTATTGGGTCTATCAAAAGTTTCTATCAAACTTGCTTCAAGGTTTGAAATCAATGAAAAACAACCCAATTAATCAAAAAAGGGTCCTCACCAATAATCAACTTTGTGCCTCTCCCTATTTTCCAGGCAACCCAATGACCAATAATATCATAACCTTTAACCAATCATTTCTAGATGTTGGAATCATCTTTAGAATATTTTCTCTCTTGTATTAACCCAACACTCTTTTTTGTTTTCAATATACTTTTCCTTCATCACTTTTCCCCACAGTCCTTTTTCTAACAACAATATCCTACATCGAATTTTCATTGCAATGCTTGGTTGAACACAAATAGGTTCTCCAGACCCCATTCACCTAGTTCCCGCAGTATGAATATCCTATCCCATTTGACCAATGGGATTCTTTTTCTAGCTCTTCTACCTATCCATAGAAAACAATAACATTTTCCCTCATCTGATTCAATATTCCATTGAGTACATGTACCATGGATAACCAATAAACCATAATACTTTCTAGAACAAATTTTACTGATACTAGCCTTCGTCCTTGAGAAAGCCATGAGAAAGATATCTATTACACCAATGAGTAATTTGTTATTCCATTTTATTTATTAGTCAAGTCCAATCTATGAGTTTTAAACCTATGAAATAAAGCAATGCATACATATTCTTAAGGAAAATAAAAAATAATCAATGGCTCATACACATAGTACACAAAGATTTACACAGGAAACCTTAACCGGGAGAAAACCAACCTTCCTTGATGTTGCACCTCTCAACTCTTAATTGCATTAATTTCACTATTCACAATAAAAAATATAAAAAAAAAATAGGTATTCCTCAGCTACCAAAACCCTAATCCCTTTATTCGAGATTAATTTAGAAAATTTCTAAAAATAGCGAAAAAACGCCAAAATAACAAAAAATCACCAAAAACAAAATTCTGGGGCACTGCCCCAAACCCCGTCATTGTTTGGCACAAATTCTTCATGTATCCAGGGGGGGATCTCTCCCACCCCCAGGAAGTTCCCAGTGCACATGTAAAAAACTACTAGGGAGGGATCATTAGACACAATCATCAAATATGACACACGCCCCCACACACATGAAAACATTATAACGCCTACATAAAATTATCCCACTTGTTGTTTTCTTTGCATACATGGGGTCACAATATTACATAGTAAAAAATCTAGGGAATTATTTCCCATTGTTTCTCTACACCAGGAGAACTTCTCGATGCTCATAGAATAAGCTAATGAATCTACACCATTCTTCAAAGTGTCAACCTTCTCCAACAACACCTTCTTGGCTTCAACCATGTCTCTCACAAAGTGATACTAGACATCATATGCTTTGTATTTGAATGATAAGCTGGGTTCTTAACCAAGAACATTGTGCTCTGACTGTCACAATATAATCTTACAGCTTATTGTACCAACCCAATACCTGGAAACAATATATGTAACCATACTACTTCCTTTCATGGATGAGTGGCTATCATGTATTTAGCTTTTGTAGTTGAGAGTTCCACTACAACCTATATTTTTCTCTTCCAACTAATTGCTCCTCCAAATAGGTTAAAAACATACCCACTTATAGATCTTCTGTGATCCATATCTCCAACCAAGTCTACATCAACAAACCCATGTATGTCCAACACTTTGTCCAAACCTGGTCTTCCTTAGTAGCATAATCCATAACTAGAAGTGCCACACAAATACCTAAAAACTTTATTTATTATTGTCCAATGCTCATTCCCTAGTTTTGACATATACTTTCTCAAAAATCCCACTGCATGTGAAATGTACAATCTAGTACATACCATTGCATACATCAAGTTTCCAACCACACTAGCTTATGGAACATGGGATTTGTCCCCTTCCTCTTCCTATGTCTTGGGACACTGATCTACATATAACTTTACATCTACAGGAATTTAAACCTTGACTGATTTACTTTCCTGCATATTAAACCTTTGTAATATTGTCTCAACATATTTTTTATGATTCAACCATAGTTCCCTATTTGCACAATCTCTTTTAATATCCATTCCCAAAATGAAGTTAGAAGCACTGAGATCCTTCATGTCAAATTTGGAGGATAGTTGTGATTTCATGTCCTTGATAACATCCATGTTATTTCCTACCAGCAACATGTCATCGACATACAACACTACATAAATGAAGTGATTACCAACCTTATTGGAATATACATAGTGATCATCCCTGCTTCTCACAAATCCCATTCCAAGGATGTATGTGTCAAAATTTTGGTACCACATCCTAGTTGATTGCTTCAGACCATATAGTGACTTATTTAGCTTACATAACAACTCTTTCTTTCCCTTCACTGCAAATCCTTCTGGATGCTTCATGTAGATTTATTCTTCTAGATCCCCATGGAGGAATGTTGTCTTTACATCCACATGTTCTAATTCAAAATAAAAAGAGACAACAATAGACAAAATAAATCCGATAAAAGTTAACTTGGCAATAGGAGAAAAAGTTTCACCAAAGTCAATTCCCTCTACTTGGGAATAACATTTTTCTACTAATCGAGCTTTTTATTTCTCCACTTTTCCTTTTGCATTCAACTTTTTATTAAATGCCCATTTGTTGCCAATGGGTTCTATTTCAGTTGGAAACTCAACTGGATCCCATGCCTCATTCTTATCCAAGGCATCCATCTCTTAAACCATGACCTTCTTCCAGAGTTTACTATCCTCTGAATTCAATGCTTCCCTGATAGTTTTGGGATCATCATCAATAATAGATAAAGAAAAACTATCATGAAAATTAGGTGGATTGTACGCTTATGGTTTCCTTCTTTTCCTCATTGATCTCCTCAATATTGGAGTATGAATTTCTTCTTCTTTTGATTCATCTTCTTTCATTGATTCATATTTTGCATCATCCAAATCAAACTCTATTTTGTTAGTTTCTTCTTTCCTTGGTAGAAATTCATATTTAGGAACATCTTTAACCTCTCTAAAAACAACATCTTGACTGTAAACAATCTTCTTACTTTCTGGGTTCCAAAGATTATAACCTGTCACACCATATTTATAACCAATAAAGATACAATTTTCAACTTTATGATCTAGCTTACTTCTATTTTCCTTTGGAACATGTACATAAGCATCACAACCAAAAACTTTGAGATATTCAAGAGAGGGTTTCTTACCAGTCCATACCTCATGCGGATTTTTGTCCACCAACGTTGATGAAGGTGATTTATTTACTAGGTAACATGAAATACCCATTGTCTCTGCCTAGAATTTATGTCCTAACCTGACACCACTTAGAATGATCCTTGATTTTTCCATCAACATCTTGTTCATCCTTTTTGTAACCCCATTCTATTGAGGTGTGTATGGAGTAGTATTCTTGCTTTCTATACTGCACTTCTTATAGAACTCTTCAAATTCATTTCCTTAAAATTCTCCACCATTATCTATCCTCAACACCCTTATTTTATTTCTGTATGATTTTCTACTAGAGCCTTAAACTCTTTAAATTTATCAAATACCTCAAATTTATTCCTAAGAAAATAAATCTATGTGTTCCTTAAAAAATCATCTATGCATGAAACATAATACACAGATTTATCTAGTGATGGAATAGACACATGTACAAATACATCATTGTGTATCAAATCTAAGATCCCCTTTGCTCTTGTAGCACCAAATGGGAACCTTACTCGATTATGTTTACCATATATGTAATGTTTATAGAAATTAAAATCCAGGGTGCAATTAGACATTCCTTCAACCATACCTTTACCGTGTAGTGTTCGAAGGCCCTTTTCTCCAATATGTCCTAGTATTTGATGCCACAACATGGTATTCTTTCAAGGGCCAGTATGGATCATATATTCTTTATTTCTCTGCTCAGGGACAATAGAAATTTTACACCCATTATTATAATTTCTTCCCAATAACTTGTACATAGTTCCACACCAAACTCCCCTCATCAACACCATTTCTCCTCGTACCATCTTGCAAGTGCCCTTTCCTAATAGAGTATCCACACCTGCATCATCCAAATTGCTTACAGATATTAGGATCCTAGCAAGATATTGAATGTGTAGAACTCTAGGGAGAGTTCTAATCCTTCCATCTTTCATTAACAACTTAACCCTTCCACATCCTATGATTTTGTTTGTTGAGTCACACTAGTACAAAATTAGAGATAAATGACCAAAACAATGACCAAAATCTACATATAAATGACCATTTTTTATTTGGCGATCGCTGGTGGCTAATTTCCGGTCTCTTATTATGCGACCAAAATTGGTCATATTTAGTTTGGTCATTTATATCTTGTCTTGCGGTCATTAATTTGGTCATATATTTGGAATTAATGACCAAATTAATGACCACATGACAAGTTATAAATGACCAAACTAAATATGAACAATTTTGGTCGCGTAATAAGAGAGTGGAAGTTAGCCACCAAAATTGCCATTTGGTCATTTATATGTGAATTTTGGTTGTTTTTTTCGTCACTTATCTCTCATTTTTTGGTCATTTTATATGCAAATTTTGGTCATTTTGTTTGGTCACTTATCTCTCATTGTTTGGTCATTTATCTCTCATTTTTTGGTCACTAATTTAGTCATTTTTAGTCGTTTTATATGTGTTCATTATTCTCATTTTTTGGTCACTAATTTAGTCATTTTATGTGTGTTCATTATTATTCTCATTTTTTGGTCACTAATTTAGTCATTTTTAGTCATTTTATATGTCTTCATTTTTTTTAGTAGTTTTAATGTTGTTCATTATTAATAAATATAATTTTTAGTATGATATTATGTCAAAATTAAAAAAAAAGAATCATACAATATTCATGCTCATCTAATACACATGTAATCATGCAATATTGTCACATTGATTAGTTAATTACACGACTTATAAATAATATAAAGTACAAACATATATATAAATTTTAAACGCACATAAATTATATTATATGAAATGTCAAGTATTACAACAAATATGAGTTTTCAACTCAATATCGACACTCACAGACTAACACTGGTCATGACAATATTAACTTCTAGTTCATAAATAGTACTTTGGTTGGCTTCCTTCCTCTCCATCTTTAGCTTCTCATAGACCTCAACAATCTGCTCCACTACATGAACAAAATCAATTCCCTTTCCTTGACACTTTGACAATAGATGCTTTTTGGTCTCCTATGTAAAAGCCTCGATTGCATTGGGACGACGAAAACCACTAGAAAAAAAAAACAAGGGAATCTTTAGAGGAAATATGGAACATAATAATGGAAAAGGATAATGAAAATGCTAAATCTCTCACAAATAAATCCAACTAAAATTACTTGATATTAAAAATACTTGTCTGAAATATTTGAATATATATATATATATATATATATATATAAACATATGGATATAATTGGGTGTTCTTAAATATTCCATTACCCCATTTCAATAGGAAATAAGAGTTGATCGTTAATTAGAAAACAACTAAACTTAGAAAAATTTATGAATACTTTTAAATACAGACATATTATGCTTTACAATATCTTTTATGCATTCAAATCCTTTGAGAGAATGGATTCTAGAACTCAAGGATTGCATAGATGGATATAAATGTATGGATATAATTGGGTGTGCTTAAATATTCCATTACCCCAATTCAACAGGAAATAAGAGTTGACTGTTAATTAGAAAACAACTAAACTTAGAAAAATTTATGAATACTTTTAAATACAAACAATTTCTTCTTTACAATATCTTTTATGCATTCAAATCCTTCGAGAGAATGGACTCTATAACTCGAGGGTTGCATTCCAAATACTCTATAAGATATTCCCGAACAACCTAGTCCACAATCCTCCTCACCTCTAGATTTCCTAACCTTGTCTATCAACATCCAAGATATAAAATATTAGGATATTTCCAGGAACAGTTTCCCATCAAAGAAAAATATCAATTCATATAAAGTTATCAGATTAAAACAATTTAGTTTACACAAGCTAAAATTCAAATAATCACTTGAGAAGAGAAGTGATAAACAAGACAAAAATATATATCAACATAGTTTGTACATAAGTTAAAGACATGAAGCTAACTCCACTTACTTTTGTTTTCCCCTCAAACTCCAGTTTTGGAACTTTGACTAAAACTACACCTATCAAAACTTCCCTCACATGTTCAACACTAAGGTTCTCATCCTTCTCCTATGTAATTAACAAATCTAAAAGAGCACTTTGTTAAAAGATGGTTGATTCCAACAAAAACATAAACAAAAAAAATGTTTTGGATACCCTAACAAATAGTCTATTTTCCTCAAGTTAAATTAGAGGTATATGACATCAATAACAAGGCCTAATGTATAACAAGTGGCTATAACTTAATGAACATTGAACACGCAGAACACTAACAAAAAAAATCTTGTCTTTCTAAACTTACCAACACTCCTACACCTTCACACATGACAAAGCCATCTCGGTCTTTGTCCCAAGGCCTTGATGCAGACTGGGGATCATCATTTCTCTAAGATAGGGCTCAACATGCAAAAAACCCACACAAACCAATGAGAATAATTGTTGCTTCAGTACCACCAACTAGCACGATATCTACCTCACCTCTATGAATATGATTTGCAGTTGCACATGTTTTTATGAAATATAGTTACTGAACTTTCAACATGAAAGTGGCTTGTTAAGAGTAGGACCAATGACTAAATTTCAATGGACTAATCAAAATAAATGTTATTCAAATGTCTATAATGGCCTATTCTACAAGCATGTTGTTTTGAATGAGTATACCCAATACATAATATTAATAGAGTTTTGATTCAACCGTTATAAATTTGTCCCAGTAGTTGGTTTGAAATTTTCATATCAAGCTATATAAGTATACCTTGGTACATAAAAGGAACAAAGAATTTTTATATTAGTCACTTTGTCAATGCATTTAGTGAGAGTATCTCATTCAAATTGATACAAACACACTTCAATTGCTTCATTTGATTCCCATAACTTCCATACAATGCAAGATATATTCCCATAACATGCAAGTTAATTTAACAATACATGTTGCATGGCAGCCTCAATGGTATGGTCAAATGATTTTGACATACTCAAGTACAATTTCCATTGTTGTTTCTCCAATGGAGTTGGACTTAAGGGACCCACATCTGATGTAGGTCTGTAAGGGAGCATATTATATTTATCAGCTGAGAGTATGAGAACTTGGATATCAGTTGGCATGTCCATTGTGTAATATTGAAAATCATATCAAGAGGAAGAGTTTCAAGGACAGAGACCTAGTATTTCTTTATGACAGTAAATTTTTTCAGCGTCCAGGTAAATTCATAATGCATTGGTTGGGGCCATGTGAAGTGAATATTATCACAGATGGGGGATCTGTATAGTTAAAAGACTTGGGAGTCACATAACTGAAAGGACTGATCAATGGGAGTCGAATGAAACTGTACAGAGACAATCGATATTTATAGAACAGTAAGAAATCATGTAAATAGTGTACTATAGTAGAAGTTAAGATAGAAATGAGAAAAATAAATAAAAAGGAGGAAAATAAGGAAAAAGAAATACAAAAATAGAAAAGACATAAAATACAAAAGTATTGGGAAATACAGTGCGCAGAGGAAGTTGACTTAGCACGACGAAAAGAAAATTGTCCATGCGCACCATATGGGTGACACACTGTGCACTAAGGAAAAGTTACAACAAAAATACACGACGCACTCAAAAAGTTCAATACCACAAAAAAGGTACCAACGGACTGAAAAAGTGAAAAACAACGGTCATGTTAAATAGGTGCCAGCTGGGGGAATTTATGAAATTAAATGAAATGTACTCATTGTATTAATCACAACCAACGAATCTTCTCCGAGAAGCTTCACAACATTGATGTCACACACTATATAAAGGAGAAACGTGGGCAATTCACAACTTATTGTGAATTTTCAAGCTTGCAGCGTTAGAAGAGAACACACAGTAGATTTGACTTGACGAGTGAACAATGCGAACCAATTGACAACTATCCAGTGAAAGCATCTAGTTCCCATGATGGCACCACAAAATATTGGTATGTCGAGCCAAACAACGAGAAAAACCCGAAGCAGTGTTAGGGCACCTTACGAAACTAGTGAGGTCGAGCTAAAAGCCGCATAAAGGGGGGAATTTGTCGATGTTGACGCAATTCCCTCACCACACGTAGAACCAGAAAGCCCCACACTCGTGGAGGAAGAATACCAACCTCCAGTAACGACTGGCATGCATATCCACTCACAGGATAGTGTGCAGGGTCGACAGGCCGAAGACGCAGGAAATCCATAGAGACCTACGAGGACCGAAGGATCCCACAAAGAAAATGGGGCCACCGCGATGCAAATAGAGGCTCTCGCACTGAGACAACCACCCAGAGAAGGGTTTTCACAATAGCAGGGGGGTTTGGTGGAAGACATTACTGGCCAACCAGACTCTGTTGTTGAAGAGAGATAGATGGAGGCTAGGAACTCAAGTGAGACGCCAAGAAGAAAGGGAAAACAACCCATGGCACAGTCACTGCATAGATAGCCCGATGCAACAATAGTCCTACCGCACATTCATGAGGGGGTATAGGCCATGCCTTCCCTTCTAGGATACGTGGAAAGACTACAGTAATCGGACCACGACATGGCCTATGATGGAAAATTCCCATAGTTTGCGCAACAAGTATACCTTGATAGTATAGGCACAGGCCCCTTTGGGGACCCAATTCTATAACCAAAACCTTGGGCAACCGACCTAGACAACACATGAATTATGAACTTGCTAGAAATTCCCCATTTTGGCAGGGGGAAAGAGGTAAACAATTACATCAAGAAGTAGATGGTGGTCCTCCATGGAGGAGTATTATGGTTGGAAGAGCCCTTCTCAATAGACGTGGAACTAATTGCATTCATAATAGGTCTTCCATATATGGGCGAAAGTCTCGCACAATAACTTGATGATAAAAAAAAAGGAGAAATCCCTGGTCGAGGAGATGAAGAAAAATTACATCACAGAGAGGGGCTCGCTTGGGATCATAATCAAGAGGATCAATGACGCAACAACGAGAATGGCCACCAAACTCAGGGCCTGTAAGATGCTCAGAAAATTCCGCAAGGAGGAAGTCTCTGTTGGGGTCATCGCAAGTGCAACATAGTGTGCCAATGGAACTATGCTTAATTGGGCCCCGTATTTATTGAATCTATTCCTCGATGACTGCAAAGACATGCAAGACTTGGGAACAAAGTTCCATTATTCATGGTTACTCATTTTGATCGCATTGTTCGTGTGGACGGAGCCCTCGTACTCTCATTTTTGTGACCGGATAGGTCATTGCTCCGCAACGCGGTACACATCATTAGGGAGCACTTCAGACCCCAAGCATAGAAGTGGCAACACAGGTACCTTTGTGTGGTACTTCAGCGAGATACAGGAGATTGTTGCAAATAGTTGGAGAATCACTCTAGAAGTGGTCGCACAATACAAGGAGATAGCCAACTTCAAAAGTGACAAAGCATAATATGTGGATCCAAGAACGCAGGGATCCGGGGAAGGAGAGGTTGCAGTTAAGATACTGCATCACTGAAGAGGACGTAGAAATGGTGATGAGGGACTGGCATAATGATTGGAGGATTCCAATTCTGACTCAAGAGGTGCCTAAGGGTACAAAAGTAGATGTAGAGTCAACAAAGACACCTACATGTGACACTGTTGCGCCAAAAAAGACAACGAAGTCGGGGAAATCAATCTAGAAGCTAGCATAGAAGAAGAAGGGGAGTGCACCGAAGAAATATGCGCAGACAACTGGTGCAGACACCCGAACCCTCAGGTCGAGGTCCACTTAGGATCAATCTAATCTGCCCTTGAGTCTAATTGACTCTTTGATTTCCCCTCGGGGAATATCTCATACACTCAAGGTGTATCCATAGGTTCTTATGAGCTGAGCCTGCGTGAACAAACACCAGGTGCCAACCCAAATCTCCTTCGCCAAAATAACGTCGTGCCGTCACAAATTCGAGACTTCGGATCTTGTGATTTTGCGATCCTTGATGTCGAGAGTTCCGTCTCTACGACCCCCGAAACCCAAATTTCTGATTCGCTGAAATAATTGTCCGCGTCCTCCTCCACAGTCATATCACGTTTCTCGATTTCGGGAATCCCAGAATAAAGAACCCCTACTTCTCGTCTCTGAAATTGCCGAAATGTCGAATTCTGATGTGCTCAACAAATACTGGCTCCCTTATGGGACCTGTCACCGATTCAGAGTTTTTGACTTCGCGCCTTCACGAATCCTGATGCAAGACTTCTGACTCTCCAAGCTACGAAACCCCGAAACAGACAACGAAGTTTGACTCCGCCTAGTGACAAGTACGCTACCTATCTTCTCTGCTATCCTCAACCTCTGACGTGGATTCTTGCCACCTATCAACCACACGGTTCTCACCTAACAGTTGTACCACGCATTCACTCGAGCTCTCAACTCTCGCTACTTCACAACTCCTGGAGTTGAAACTAAGTCCTCTGATCCCCGACACCCGAAGTACCGAAATCCCGAAACTTCACACCAACTCTTATCGCAACTCGTGAATTCGGGACTTTCGTTCCTCTGTACTCAACTTCTTGTCGTCCAGAATCCCGAAATACCGAAATGATATGACGGCTTAGTCTGGCCATGATCAATGGTCCATGTTGATTCCTACCTCCTGAAGGGTGGATTCTTCCAACGCTTAATCTCCTTGCAACTTCACTAAATCTTACGGTCCTCGCGACTTCATGAATCCTCCACAGAGAATTTTGACTGCTCGTTTACTCGTGGACAACTTCTGTGAAATAGACCAATATTCTCCCTCCTGAACTTTACTTCTGTTGGATGACTTCGACTCTCGTCTCCCTTTTAAATATTTTGAAGGCACTAACCCTCCTGAGATTTCACTTGTAACTCAAGTCTCGGAAGGAATCCTACACGCACTCCTTGTGGCAGACTTTCAAATACTCCTGGGTATTTGACCTCCTGACTCTGTGCACTCCTTGCAATAGAAATCCTTCAACCTTTAAATGTTGATAAGTCCTAAGGCTTCCAAAGGCATGTGCACGCCTTGCACGGCTTCTGTGCTTCACCTGCACTCCTACTGGAATGAGAACAACGGTATCCCTCCCGAGCTTTCAGAGATAAACTATGAACCTTTGTCAACACACTCCTTGCAAACGTTTCACTACACTCCTTGCAGGAACTTCTCTCACTTAGGAAGAGAAACAATTGAAACTCATTCTCTTTCTTCTCTCAGACTTCAAACATTCAATAGAAAATCATACATTCAACTCAGTATCAAAGTAAATGCATAACAGAGAGATTAAAACAATTGTAAGCATACCATTCACCATGAATTCTGATTTAAAGCTTCATTCATTAATTCAAAGCTCCTGTACATGGACTTCTCCTCTACAGCTCTCTTCTTCTATGCTACGCTAATGCTACAATTCTCTTTTCTTCTTTTTTTACAATGATACAAGAATGAGGGTGTCTATATCCATTTTCCCTCCTACTCTTCTAAACTGTCTAATCTGTAATTCAAACCTACCTACTTTCATTAACTATGCATAAATGCCTTAATACAAAAGACGGATGGGAGAATTTCCCTAGATCCGTTTACAATCTCCAAAGTATAAATGTGAGTATGTTCCTATTTACTATTACATTAATGTTGTTGTCTTCAAAATTCAAAATGGGTTTTAAGAAAACATGCTCTTTGTGCATCCGTGCATCCAACTATTTCTTTGGCTTAGTCGCGTGCTTTGGCTTTGCACGACGCTCCTGCATCATACTCCCTCACTTGAAAATTTTCATGAACTCATGTTCATGAGATTTTGTATGCTCTGTTCATGCCTTTGAATTTCTACTTCATCTTCCCAGCTGGCATCTTCTACTAGATGTCCCTTCCATTTGACCAAGTACTCAAAATACTCTTTCTTCCTGGTCTTCTTGCTAACTCTCTTGTCAATTATGCTTTCCATCTGTGGCTTTTCAGCTATAGACATTTGTTTTGTCCATTGAATTTCTTCTGCTCCTGCTTCTTCATCTTTGTAAGGGTACAAATCTAAGATGTTGAATATCAGTGAAATTCTGATCCCATCGGGTAATTCAATCTCATATTAATTTTCCCCAAATTTCTTCATGACCCTGCATGGTCCAATTTTTTTATCTTTAGTTTGTTATGTGTTCCCCTTGGGAACCTTTCCTTCCTCAGGTGTGCAAGAACCAGATCACTAACTTCAAATTGAAGTTCTCACTTGTGTTGATCTGCTCTGTGCTTGTATTCCTGGTTTGAATTCTGCAATCGCTCCTTGACTTAGCTATGAAGCTCCTTCATTGCTTCTGCAAAATTCTCTGCACTAGCACTTCTGAATTTTGATTGTCCCAAATATTTCAATTCAGAAACTCCCCTTGGTTGCATTCCATATACAACTCAGAATGGACTCTGCCCTGTGCTTCTGTTGAGTGAATCATTATAAGAAAATTCCTCTTGTGGCAGAATGTGATCCCATTGACTGTGGTGTTCAGTCACTAGGCTCCTCAACAAATCTCCCAAGCTCCTGTTCACAACTTATGTCTGCCCATCCGTTTGAGGATGATATGCTGAGCTAAATGAAAAAATTGTCCTCAACTTCTTCCATAAATTCCTCTAGAAATGTCCTACGAACTTGGTATCTCGATCAAAAACGATACTCCTTGGAAAGTCGTGAAGTCTGATGACTTCTTTGAAAAACAGATTCCCAATATGAGTTGCGTCACTAGTTTTCTGGCATGGTATGAAATGTGCCATCTTGGAAAATCTGTCTACCACCACAAATATTGAATCATATCCTCTTTGTGTTCTTGGCAGTCTCAATATGAAATCCATGATCATTGCGTCCCACGGCCTCTCGGGTATGGGTAGTGGCTGGTATAATCATGTGTTCTACCTTTTCCCTTTTGTGTGTTGACAAATCCTACATCTGTCCACAAATTTCTTAACATCTGTCCTCATCCCTGGCAATAAATATGAGCCATTTAGCTTTGAGAACGTTTTGTCATGACTGAAATGTCGGACCAATCCTCCATTGTGTTTTTCCTTCAGTAGGTTCTCCCTCATGGAGCATTTTGGAATACATAACTGATTGTCCCTGAATAATAATCCATCCTGGATCATATATTTGGTCCACTGGTTTTTGTCCCTGAGAATTGGATTCTCAGATGCTTCATATGCTTCCTTAAAATCTGGGTCATCCTTATACATTTCTTTGAGGTTATCAAAACCCAAAGTTTTGACTTTAAATTCCTGCATAAGAAAACATTTCCTGCTCAAAGCATCAACAACTTTGTTAGCAGTCCCAGAAATATGCTTAATTACAAAAGTAAAATTCTGCATGAATTCAACCCATTTAGTATGTTTTTGGTTCAAATTCTCATGTTGAGTCACGAATTGTAAAGCATGATTATCACTATACAAAACAAACTCTTTAGGAACCAAATAATGTCTCCATTTCTTCAACGCTTGTATGACAACATAGAATTCCTTGTCATATGTCGAGTATTTGACCTTCGCTTCTGTCATCTTAGCTCAAGACTGCTCCAATTGCAAACCCACTCGCATCACACTTGACCTGAAATGTCTTGCTGAAATTTGGCAACACCAATATTGGCTGCTCAGTGATCTTCTTCTTCAGTAGATTGAAACTCTTCTCTGCTTTCTCTATCTAGTGAAAAGATTTATGTATTTTCTTCACCGTGTCCATCATCGGTGCGCTAATTCCATTGAAATTTTGGATGAATTTCCTATAGAAACTTGCCAAACCATGGAAGCTTCATACTTAAAATACATTATTTGGCGATGGCCAATTCTTAATTGCATTCACCTTTTCCAGGTCCATCTTCAACTCATTTGCAGAGATAACAAAACCCAAATAAATGAGTTATGTCCTCATGAATGACGATTTCTTCATATTTATCATCAATTTCTCTTGCTGTAACCTCCTCATCACTACAGCTAAATGCTTTAAGTGTTCTGCTTCATTCTTGTTGAAAATCAATATATCGTCAAGATATACAATGATGAATTTCCCTATGAAATCCTTCAGGACTTCATTCATCAACCTCATGAAATTACTGGGTGCATTGGTTAAGCCAAATGACTTGACAAGCCATTCATACAGCCCTTCATTCGTATTGAATGTTGTCTTCCATTCATCACCTTCTCTCATTCGGATTTGATGATATCTGCTTTTCAAATCAATCTTTGAAAAAAATCTTGCTCCACTCAAGAAATCCATCAAATCATCCATCCTTGGCAATGGAAATATGTATCTTATGGTAATATTGTTGATTGCCCTTGAGTCTTTACACATCCTCCAACCTCCATCTTTATTTGGGCTGAGCACTGTTGGAACAGTGCATGGACTCAAGCTCTCTCTAATCAATCCTTTGTCCATTAAATCCTGGACCTACCTCTTGACTTCTTCATTTTCCTGCGGCGTTAACCTGTACGCTGCTTTGTTTGGTAAATTGGCTCTAGGTATAAGATCAATGTGATGACTTATACTTCTGATAGGTGTCAATGAACGAGGTAGTTCGTCCACTACTATATCAACGAACTCTTCCAACAACTTCTAGATTTCCTATGGTAAATCATCCACTCTTGTACTGGTTAAAATAATTCTAGGCTTCCTGACCACAATAAATTGTGTGTCTTCCTCCTTCTTAACCTCATTAAGAAGTTCCTTCCCACTCATGAGAAGTACAGTGTTGCTTGTCTCTGGTTTCTCTTCTTTGTCCTTGATTGGCAGCAACATGTGCGTCCTCCCATTTTTCTCCAGGGTGTATGTGTTCTTCCTCCCATCATGAACCCCATTTTTGTCATATTGCTATGGTCTACCCAGCAATAGATGACAAACATCCATGGGAATGACATCACATAATATTTCATCCTTATATCCTCCTATCTTAAATTCAACTAAACATTGTTTAGTGACATTTACCTGATGTCCTTTTTGTAGCCACAAAACTCTATATGGGCTTGGATGTATGATAGTCTTAAGCTCCAACTTTTCTACCATATCTGTAGAAACGAGATTGTCCGTGCTACCACTATCCACGATGACTTTGCATACCCTATATTTTGTTTTGCAAGCAGTCTGAAACAGACTGTTCCTTTGGGCTGGGTTCTCTACCTCTTTCTCTAGATTTAAGAAAACTTTCCTCATCATCAAGGATCTTCCACCCTCAGCATCTTCTACCTCAACATTTCATCCTTGAGCTTCAACAATGTGAGTCTCACCACCTTCCTTCTTCTTATCTGGACACTCATAAGATTTATCTTCAATTTTCCCACAAAAAAAACATTTCACTTCACCTCCTTGGCCTCTTCCTCTTCCTCTAGATCGAGGAAAAGCATTCCTAACATCATACTACCCTCTTTGTTAGCTTCCTCCTCTCTCATGCTGATTTTGAGGTTTCTTCCCCTCTTCTTTATATTTTTGAGTACTGTCTGGGACAATTGTTTTGCCTTTGGCTTGAATTCTGCCTCAGCCTCTTTGGCCTTTCTTTCGGCTCAGCTTCTCTTCATCTTTCAGAGCCATCTGATAAGCATCTTCTATAGTTTGAAGGGTTATCATGCTCATCTCATCTTGAATGTCATATCGCAGACCATTCATGTACCTGGCAACCTTTTCATCATCGCTTTCCCGATGACCTGCCCTGATGTTTATCTTGTAGAATTCTTCAGTGTACTCCTTCACTGTCATCAACTTTTGTCTCAAGTTTTGCATCCTTCGAAACAAAGTGATTTGATAATCCTTGGGTATGAATTTGGCTTTCATCTTCGCAACCATTCTATCCCAGCTTTTGATTTTCTGCTTGCCTTTATAGCATATGTCAGCCTGCAGTTCATCCCACCATAGTGCTACATGCCCTTTAAGTCTTGTGATAGCATGTTTGACCTTCTTGTCTTCCTCGACATCCTCTTAGTCAAAATATTTATATAGAACTCTAACCCAGTCTAGAAGTTCTTCAACGTCTAGGTTTCCTTCATACATGGGAATCTCCATCTTTTCCCTGGCACCTATCCTTGCAACAGCCCTGAACAGGCATTCATCTGCAGCATCCTTGACTGTGACTTCTTCTCCTTGTCCAACTTTTTTTTCATTATCAACCTCATTGATATACCCAGTGTCGATTGTGTGCCTCTATGGCGTCTCCATGGCATTAAGCCTGGCACGTAGTTTGTGCATTTCCCTTTCCACTGTTGGATCAGGCATCGCCACTGTTCTGTCTCTTCTTCTCGGCAGCATGGCTAAGAAATGTTCCTCTTTTCTCTGCTACAGAAAGCAAAGAACTTTTTTTGGGCTTTGATACCACAACTGGTGCAGACCCCCAAACCCTCAGGTCAAGGTCCGCTCAGGACCGATCTAATCTTCCCTTGAGTCTAATTGACTCTTTTATTTACCCTCGGGGAATATATCATACACTCAAGGTGTATCCACAGGTCCTTATGAGCTAAGCCTGCGTGAACAAACACCAGGGGCCAACCCAAATCTCCTTCACCAAAATAACGTCACACCTTCACAAATTTGGGACTTCAGATCTTGCGATTTTGCGATCCTTGATGTTGAGAGTTCCGTCTCTACAACCCCTGAAACCCAAATTTCTGATTCGCCGAAATAATTGTCTGCGTCCTCCTCCACAGCCGTATCACATTTCGCAATTTTGGGAATCCAAGAATAAAGAACCCCAACCTCTCATCTCTGAAATTGCGGAAATGTCGAATTCCAATGTGCTCAGGAAAGACTGGCTCCCTTATGGGACCTATCACCGATTTGGAGTTTCAGACTTCGTGCCTTCGTGAATCCTGATGCAAGACTTCTGGCTCTCCAACCTACGAAACCCTGAAACAGACAACGAAGTTTGACTCCACCTAGTGACAAGTACGCTACCTGTCTTCTCCGCTATCCTCAACCTCTGACGTGGATTCTTGCCACTTGTTTCCCACTTGACAGTTGTACCACACATTCACACGAGCTCTCGGCTCTCGCTACTTTGCAACTCCTACAGTTGAAACTAACTCCTCTGATCCCCGACACCCGAAGTGCTGAAATCCTGAAACTTCACACCAACTCTTATCGCAACTCGCGACTTCAGGACTTTCGTTCCTTTGTACTCAACTTCTTGCCGTCCAAAACCCTGAAACCATGAAATGATCTGACAGCTTAGTCTGGCCACGATCAACGGTCCATGTTGATTCCTACCTCTTGAAGGGTGGATTCATCCAACGCTTAATCTCCTTGCAGCTTCACTAAATCTTACAGTCCTCGCGACTTCATGAATCCTCCACAGAGAATTCTGACCGCTCGTTTCCTCCTGGATAGTTTCTACGAAATAGACCAATATTATCCCTCCTGAACTTTACTTCTGCTGGATGAATTTCAATCTCGTCTCCCTTTGAAATATTTCGAAGGTACTAACCCTCCTGAGCTTTCACTTGCAACTCAAGTCTCGGAAGGACTCCTACACACACTCCTTGCGGCAGACTTTCAAATACTCGTAGGTATTTGACCTCCTGACTCTGTGCACTCCTTGCAACAAAAATCCTTCAACCTTTGACCTTAGTTGATAAGTCCTAAGGATTCCAACGGCCTACGCACTCCTTGCACGGCTTCTGTGCTTCACCTACACTCCTACTGGAATGAGAACAATGGTATCCCTCCTGACCTTTCATAGATAAACTCTGAACCTTTGTCAACGCACTCCTTGCAGACGTTTCACTGCACTCCTTGCAGGAACTTCTCTCACTCAGGAAGAGAAACAATTGAAACTCATTCTCTTTCTTCTCTCAAACTTCAAACATTCAATATAAAATCATACATTCAACTCAGTATCAAAGTGAATGCACAACAAAGAGATTAAAACAACTGTAAGCATACCATTCACCATGTATAAACAATAAACATCATAACACCATGAATTATGATTCAAAGCTTCATTCATTAATTCAAAGCTCCTATACATGGACTTCTCCTTTACAACTCTCTTCTTCTATGCTATGCTAATGTTACAATGCTCTTTTCTTCTTTTTTTACAATGATACAAGAATGAGGGTGTCTATATCCGTTTTCCATCCTGCTCTTCTAAACTGTCTAATCTATCATTCAAACCTACCTACTTTCATTAACTATGCATAAATGCCTTAATACAAAAGACGGATGGGAGAATTTCCCTAGATCCGCTTACAATATCCAAAGTATAAATGCAAGTACGTTCCTCTTTACTATTACATTAATGTTGTTGTCTTCAAAATTCAAAACGGGTTTTAAGAAAACGTGCTCTTTGTGCATCTATGTGTCCAGCTATTTCTTTGGCTTAGTCGCATGTTTTGGCTTTGCACGATGCTCCTGCATCAACAACACAAAATGACACTACCCCAAGACAAAAGGACCAAGGGGTGGGTGATTGTAAAATGCAAGAAACCCCCTCGGTAGCCACCCTACAGGAAACAGGGCCACCCAAGCGACCGATTATACACATAGGGGAGGAGGGGGCACAAGAAGGCCAAGGCACATAAGCAGCCACCAGAATACATTATTGTTGAGGGTGATCAGACCTCATGGTAGAGAAAGTGCAGGACCGCGCAACGAAAGAATTTGAAGAATCCCAACACCAAATAGGCATAATAAAAGATGAGTTGGTAGGGATAAAGCAGGTCCTCGAGCAGATCAGGTCAGCGCAGAGGCCTAAAAGGGGAACACAATCTTTCCCCGAAGAAGCAACAATAGAGACAAGGACTACTTCAAGTGAGAAGGACACAGTTAAAACTATCGCCTAGGCGAGTTCGACTTTCAGAATGACATATAACATGTTGCATATGGATGACACTACATCCCAGACACAATTGAAGGATCTGGTGCATTTAGAAATGGTATTAGCAAGAATACCTACCAAGGCACTGTACAGGATCCAAGTCAGTGTCGCATAGGAGGTACAATCACGTGCCATAACAGATGCAACAAAACTGTAGGAGGTGAGAAATGGAAAGGACACCTTGGAATTGGTGGTTGAGTAGGTCAAGCTTGAAACCAAGGAGGAAAAGGAGCACGCAAACATAATAAAACAAGTTTTGAAAGCATTGTACAATCACATCCTTGACAACGCACAGGTAGAGAACACAAGTGCAAAGGAGAAACTCAAGCTTATTGCCCAAACCATTAAACACTGTAGTCAAGAGATTAAAGAATTAAAATAAAATTTGACTCCTACAACTCATCCCAAGGTCAAAGAGTCAAGGAAATAAGATGTTGCACTCCAATTAGCAGAACTGGAGAAGCACGTAACCACAACAGAAGAGTTGTTTGAAAAATCCGTGCGGCTCTGGACAACGCTGGATGAGGATGAGCAGGTCCAATAGTGGGACCAAGAATAGGAAAGGCTCAGTGCAATCATACAAGATCTCAAGAACAAACAAAAAAAATGAGCATCACAAAGTGCTTGAAAGGTAATCAGGACTTGAAGAAGCTGCAGGAAGATTTAAAATCCGCACAGAGGAAAAAACAAGAGAGACATGCAGAAGTAGAACCCCTCTAGGAGCAAGTAATGATGATGATCGTGGAGTTGGAGGAGGATAAGAGGAACATGGTGCAAGCACATGAAGAGGGATCAACATTGATCCAAGAGGAGATCACAACACAACTAGTAGAGGCACTAATAGGAAAAGTCATGCATGTCAAGAAGCGAGGAAGGAAACTAGCAGATAAATTCCAAATTTTGGAAACAACCATTGAAGGAATGTGCACTGGCTAAGTGGATCGAGATGAGCCACATGTCAGTGTTGGGGTCCTGTTAGGTGCATGCCTAACATGGAGAAAATTTCTATTTTTGTAAGATAAGGCCAATTTTGGAGAAGAACGACTAGCAGGAAAAGCAACACGTGCGAGGGAAATTTGCATGCAAAGGAGGAAAGCATGCAAGGCACGCATGTAGGAAAACCTAACCATGTCAGGGTTAGGGTTTTTGTAAGAGATTGTAACGACTGATAAGCTGAGAGTTAATATAAATAAGTACCTATGAGGTCTAGGTCGGGGGGTCGAGAATGTTAGAGAATATTGTTTTGCTTGGCTAGGAGAATGACTATAATATATGATACTTTTTTGTAAGTTGCTTATCTGTAGGAGAGTCAAGTAGCTATATATTGAGGGTTAGATCACAGGATGAGGAGCCTGGTGTAATCTATTCCTCCTCACATAGGTTGTGGAACATGTTTTGTGATTGTATGCTCAAAATTATAGTGTGTGTGACACTGCAACAACATAATAAAAGAGCCTAATAAGCCAGATCTTTGTGGGCGTAGCCCAGGAGAGGGTGAACCACAGTAAAACCTGTGTTATGTGTGGTGTTTATTGTATATTTACCTTATGTTATTAGTTATATGATGAATGGATGAATTAATAGTTCTTTTAGATCTGTTATCTGGTAGATCAATTAGATTGCATGCATAAATTAACAGATGAATGAATCTTAAGCATGATAGAGAGAACAACAATATCAAAACATAAGGAGAGGAAGTACAATATCATATCCCCACTCTATCCTAGGCTGCAAGAACATGAGCTTTTCACTCACCCATAGAACTATCTCGAGTGAGATTGCACAGTACATTCTGTGTGTTGTATTGCCTTTTGGTTTACCAAGAGGGCCGATGGTTTTAGAGGGTTTTGTTGGAAACCTGTTCAAATCTGAACTTGGGTCAGCCAAGAAGTAGAAAGAGGATAAGAATAACCAACAATAGCATCAACATAATTTTGATGTACTTCTAGTAATGCTATCATACCTTCAAGTCATTGCCAATGTATCCTTTTGTTATGGTTGCAAGCTCCTTGAAGTCAAAGCCTTTTTCAAGGCTCTCTTTTGCAAGGTGTCATAATTTTTTTTTCCTTGCTCTCCATAGAAGGTATACCTACCATGATCATGTTCAAGATAATTAAAATCCAGATTAAATAATTGCAAATCAGATCATAGTCATCATAAATTTAAAAATTTCATGTGCTTTCATTTTATAGATTCTACTGTTTGATTACTTACTGCCCTTTTACCTAGTATTTTTAGCCTTCATATGAATAATAGGTAACACAAATGGGTCTTATTATATACTATGTAATATGGGTAAGACTTTGAAATTTTCAATGGCCAAGAACTTAATGAATATTGAACACACATAACACTAACAAAAAAAACTTTGTCATTCTAAACTTACCAACACTCCTACACCTTCACCCATGACAAATCCATCTCGGTCTTTGTCCCAAGGCCTTGAGGAATATTGTGGATCATCATTTCTATGATATAGGGCTCAACATGCAACAAACCCACCCAAACCAATGGGAATAATTGTTGCTTCAGTACCACTAGCTAGCATGATATCTTCCTCACCTCTACGAATATGATTTGTAGTTGCACATGTTTTTATGAAATACAGTCACAAAAATTTCAACATGAAAGTGGCTTGAATTGGTTCTAGTTTGATCTTTGTATGGTTATACTTCTATGGATTTTCTATAGCTTTATAAATAGTCATAATCAAACCATTGTGTAGTTATATTTAGCTTGTTGTAAGTGTGCTTTTCATGCAATACATAATAATTCTTTCTAAATGTTTACCCTATTCATATAATTGAGTTTATAATTATGAAACATATATGTAATTGTGATTTGTAGAGTAATTACAACTTCAATTGTAGAATTAATTTCAATTTTGTTCTATAGAAAATTATAAAAATCAATAATAAGAAAATATGAGACATGTACATATATTGCATGACATATCATAAAGACTTTTGATCCTTGGTTTATGAATTAAATAATTCTCTAGTTGATCATCCCTAACTCAATTGATAGTGAGATAAAAAATATTTTCACGCGTCAACTAAAAATTGGTGACAGATTTCATTTTTGATCATTCGATGTCTCTTTATTCACTCATGAATGTTAACAAATATGTGAGTGGATATGATCTGTTGAAGTGATGTTAATAGTTTAGTCCCTATCTCATAACACATTGGTAACTAGAAAGGTGTCAAAAAGGCCATTTCAAAGGATGCAAAGTGATTATATGATGCCCATGGAAACTCAACGTACCACTTTGCTACTACCCCTATTAGTTTACATTGGAAAAGCATTAGACAAAAAATGTCATCTATTAAGGAGTTTGATGAACACTAAAGATGAAATTTCATAAAATGGTTAGAGGGGTATTCTCTAGATTTTCCTTTGAACTTATGGATATCCGAAGGCAACTTAGTCAAGATGGGAGGCCAGGTTGGATTATGAAGCACTAA
>SNQJ01S0079698.1:5089-40942 GCA_010110895.2 Picea sitchensis
AATTGAGAATCCCAAAATGGCCAGCATTGGAGACTATTGGGATGAGAAAATAGTGGAAAGTATAACAGAGTTACTACGCGAGTACAATGACCTATGCCCAACAATGTTCACAGAAATGAAAGGCATAGCATGAGAGCTAGGCGAAATGAAGATACCGCTCAGAGCTGAGGCAAGACCAATTAGACAATTGTTGACCATTAAAATTGTCAACGAAGTTTTGCTCGCAAAGTGTTGCTAAAGCCTATTATTATATATAAAATAAACTAAATAATACTAATAGGTGGGACCCCCTTGAACTATTGAAGATCACATTTGTTCACTTTTGATATTGTGATGATGTGAAACATGGCTTACATGATTGATGAGATGCTGTCATTATTGGTTATGATTTTAGCTTATGAGGTGTTGATTCCTGATGTTACTACAACCTATGCTATTCTGTTCTTATCACACCTGCACAACAAGCATGTTAGTGAAATTGCATGAAGGGCAGTTTCAAGAGAGGTAAAATACTAGAACAAATGCAAAGGAAGGGGACCTAGTTTTGCAATATCAGATGTGAATAATTTGAAAGAAATGAGAAACAATTGCAAGGGCAAGATTTTAAATCTATCCTAACTATACTACATGCATGAAAATACTTGACGATTATTGTTAAACCCTAGATAGAAAGTAGATGATTATGGAATTGTGATTGAATTACATGTTTAATATGCATATGGTGTGAAATGTTGATGGCACATTTGGCAAGGTTATAGTGCTAATGGTTATGCAATGGATAATTGACCTATATGGTTGATCTACATATGGTATATTTGGATATATTGAATGTCAGTGGCTCATTTGGCAAGGTGGTAGTGCTATTGGTTATGCGAATGGTTGGATTATACGGGGCTTGAATTATGTTATGGCATAAGTCGTGTTGTTGGTTTTTAAATGCTGTGAGGCTTTCGATACATGGTTTGATTAATGGTTAATGTGTTGGCATGTACTAATGAGTTAATTCATTTTGGGTGGAGGTGACGTGCATTTACTGCACGTCACCTTTACTCCTGTTAGCCGCCACCCTAGTCGGGCTATTGTTCGATCTTGCTGCTGTGGTTATGCTCCAGATTTTTAGGAGGGAGGAACTGCTCGACCAATTCTCATTTTAAGGAATTCAATTACAGGTATGTCTTTTTTTTTGGAAATTAGTGACTCTACCCTGGTTATGAAATGATTACTAGCTCAAATGTATGGGTTTGTGTTTTCCTAAGTGTTGCAACTATGTGGAATCTTGTTCTTGAATGAAGAGTGGATGGTTCTTCATGTAAAATATTGATTCGTGGGAGTTATGGGTCATCCTGGGTGGTCGCTCTCTGTTATCTTCACTGGTTTCGTTGGAGGGTTTTTTGTTTGTCTTGAGTGGATGGCTGTCTGAACGCATTTGTCTCTAAACCTAGTCTTTGGTTTTTATGGGGTTAGTAGTTGGAGGTCTTCTGCGGAACTGTGTTGATTTATTTTGGGCATTGGGTGTTTCCAACACTAAGGGCCACAAAGCGAGTGTTCTGTTCTTAAATCAACCTTGTCTTTACCTCAATACTATGGCATGTAAAATGAAGAACATGAGGGTTATACCCTGCGTGCATTAAGTAAAATTTCCGGTCCAAATGGGAACCTCACCTTTTGTTATGGCCCCCTGCCATGGATTGTTACCTATCCACGAATGAATCATGGCTCTCTCTATGTACACACCCTTGGCCTTGAAGTTTCCACCATTACGAGGAGTTGGCTCCGGGTTGGATACAGAGTAGATCCTTAATCCTCCAGTCTATAGTTTTATAGAAGAGTCTATCGTGCCTATCAAGTTTCTACGAGTTATTGTGGTCAATTACTTTGAATATGGTCTTGCCTAGTTGGACGTATGGCAGTCGTGTTGGTCTGGCATTTGGTTACTGCTCTTGTGATAATAAGGATAAACCTTTCATTACCAATTGCACTTTCAAAGAACACAATTACTTTCCTTATAATTAATTCTCAGTATTGTTAATGGAAAAGGCCTTTGCCCCCAATTCGTTTTGATGCGTGGGTATGCGTAGTTTCCAGAGATTGTTAAGTTTATTGTTTTTTTTTAACAATGGCGAATGGTTTGGTTGATACACAGTCACTGGTATTGGCACTAATGATTATTTAGATTATAGTTGGCATTGGTTACAAATGATTGATGTGGCTCATGCATATCGCGTTGTGTGTATGGTGTTGTTTCAAATGAAACAATGGGCGTGGTAACTATGGTTTTCTTTGGGGCCGAATGATTATTGAACCGAATGACTTTGGGAGCTATATCCTTATGATTGTTGATTGTTTAAGTTTGAAATTGCACAACATAGTTGAGCACTGTTGGACAAAGTCGAAGTAATACCGTGTTAGGTCGATGACTCAACAACGAATTGAGATATTGTCGTGACTGTGTGTTTGGTTTTGTAAATGGAAACATTGCATCATGTTTTTTGGGTGGCTACGCACTGTGTATAGTATGGATAGCTTGGGTTTCATAGAGTTTTAATAATTTTTATGGATCATTTGTTATAAAGGGCATGCTTTCGAGACTTTGTCATGGGTGGCCCAACTCTTTAAGCCACATTGAATTGTTTTTTTTTTTTACAGTGGCATAATTACATTGCCTGGGCGAGTTACCCTGTGCATAGCTTGTGTCTAAACAGTGGCTGTTGGTTGTATGTTTGAATATCAATTCGGGTTGCAGTTTGATATTGGTTCTTTGGTTTCTGCCTATATATAGGTTAACAAATATCATTTCATTTGATGGGCCCGATTGCAGTGATAGTGACTTCATTGTTAATTTGAGAACATGTTTTTTTTTTTAGTATTGTGGTGGATTGAAGAAATGCATGGACAGTGGTTGATTTTGATAGTTATAGATTGGAAATCAGTACTGTTCGTAAATTGTTATAAATGCAGAGTGTGTGAATGAAGGGAACATAACCTCTTACAAATTGTGTGGAATACATATCGTCTTGTGATGGCACTGTGTTGGATATTTGATTATTGGACAGTGAACTAGTTAAGTACACAATGATTATTATTTGGTCATGATGATTGTTGGTTGGTGCATCTATTCTTATTGCAGAATGTTTTATGGATCACTTGATTAATTTCATGAACAGTAATTGTTCTCCTCCCCTTCCATTATTTCACTTTCCACTAATTACAAACCCTTTCAGCTCCCATATTCATTATTTCACTCCCTGTTCTGAGATTGATTACGGTCAAGAGAATTTTTGTGTTAAAGCAGATAAAAGTGGCAGTGTATTGCGTGGATTGCAGTGAGGTTTTATTGGTTGATTTACATTTGATTGTTGTTTTTATTGAGCAGTAACCATGTGTTCTCCCCTTTCATTATATCATATTTTCTCTCAATACAAACCCCTCACATATCTGAGAACCTTTTTCACCCCCTGCTCATTGATTAATAGTAAAACAATTTGCATGGATTAGATTGCATGAGTCTGATACATTCTAAGCCAAATCTATTTCATATTTTTAAGAGTTTTCATGTATGGTTATTTAAAATACTATTTTCTAATTGATCACACATCCATGATGAGTTTTTTTAGTCAAGGTAGCCATGGCCAAGGAAATAGAGGTAGAGGTAAATGGAACCGAGGCCCAAGAAGGCCCAAGTTCTCCATACATTTTGATGTTGATTCAGAAGAGCTTGGCCAATTGTTTCATGCTAGATTATTCAATTGGATTGGGTAGGGAATAGTCCAACCTAGGCCCGAAAGGCATCCTTTCCAAGCCCTGCAAGCACCTGGTATCCCTGTACCTCCTCATGTCTCATTACAACCCGAGGTCCCTGAAAATCATGGATGGAAGGATATTGTCCACCCAATAGTCTCCCAACATCATGGCTGGCCCAACTTGTCTTTTCCTCCTCCTCCACCTATTAACCCCATTGCCCAAGCTGCCCCTGATCACTTTCCAGTGCAATCCTCCCATGCTAGCAAGAGATTGAAAACCAAGGCACACCATGCACTTGATAAAGGAAAAGTCACTACTTCCCCTTCCTCACCCTCCAATGGCTCTGACAAATCTGTATCTTCCTGGATGCATTTGAGGGACGATTGTCCCCACGTGATCAGTGAAATTATGCCTAAAGGCTCTGCACAACCAAAGGAAAATTCAGGAAAATCAAGAGGTGACAACAACAATTAAGGAAGGGTTGCATCACAGATTGGAAAATATGGTTTCTAGTTTTTTTATTATATCTATTGTTCGATGACAGTTGACTTTGGGGATCTTTGGACAACATGTTTATTTTTGATATATGAGTATTATTTTGAAATAATTTTGAATTTCATGAGTTTTAATTTCCAAAAGTGAATATGTTGATGGGGGGAACAAGGAGGTGTCTTTTGCTTAACTAATGGTTATGTTATGATTGTTATGAACCAAATGGAGTTACAAGGGGTCCCACCTACTAGTTATTATTTAATTATGACCCTTAATTATAATTATTACTTTCCCCCCTAACTAAAGTTAGTTGAGTCTTTTAACTAACTTAACTAATGAGTTGGTTCAACTACTTCAACCAATTCTAATTTTTTAAAAGAAAGAAGAAAGGGAGGAATAAGTAAAGGATGGAAGCAAAAGCATGCTAAGGTTTGTTCTCTGAGTTATGTTGAGATAGTTCAGTTTTCATTCATTCATATATTCATCAAAGCCTAATTCTCTTTTGTAATAGCAGGGTTTTATTGTAGACAACAATATTAAGGGTTGAATCAAATAATCCAGACACTTGTTTTTCAGAGGTATTGATCTATCTTTGATAGTCTGTGTAGACTTGTCTGTTTGTGAATTAATTTTCATGACTGATAAAGGCTATTGTGCAGAGTCAAGTGGGAAACAATCTGTGGCAAGCTGATCTAGCTTTTAGAGTTTAGTTTTGATTTTTTGTCAGAGGTCCTTTTGTATGTTCCATCGAGGATGTCTAAGTTTGACTTTGGTCCAAGATTTCTGTAGTAGATTTTGTAAAGAAAATGACTCTTTGGTGAATTGGAATGAAATAAAGGACTGATTTATGTCTCATCTGTCTTGATTATCATCTTGGTGTCTTTACTTCTGTTCTTACACTTATTTAAGCAACTGTTATATTTAGAAAATTACATAAAAAGTGAATTTCCAACAAGCTTTTTGTTGATAAAAAACTAGCCTAAGCACTTGTAATTAATACTTGTGAGTTATGATGTTATTTTTTGTTGGATATAAACATAGGGTGATATTTCTATCTACTTTTCTTTAGCCAAGTAAAGTCTGAAAATTCTTGAGTAAGATCATTCATATCTTTTCCTCAACATTTTTTTGGCGACCAAACTGGGGAAAATCTTGGAAAAAAAAAAAAACACTTATTATCTTTATTTCCCTAGTTTCTTGTGTTTTTACTTTGTATTTTTGTATCTACTGTTTATATGATTTTCTTTTTTTATGTTTTATTTTTTCTAATGACCTTATCGATTCCTATCTTGCATGATCATGCATAAATCTAGTTCGAGCTCATTGCCAATGGTTAGTTGTCCTCTTTTCAAGGGTAACTTATGGGAATATTCTTAGAACCATATTGATGATTTCCTTAGGTTTTGTCAATCTATTGGAGTTTATGATATACATACTTCTGCAGATCTTTTTCCACTTTCCCTTCGTGGTAAAGCATGAGACTGGTCTAGATGTATAGTATCTAGTCAATTTTTCATCGGAGAATCAGTTTTTGTAAAGTTTCTTATCGATTTTCCTCCTCCACCTATATTTCATCACTTTGAGTTTCTACCTGAAAGCATCATTGACCCTCCTCGATGTGACTTTTGCTATGGTCCTCACGAACAATTGACCCACAAGTTGTTCTTAAGCTAAAAATGAATATCACACAAATCCCTCTCTCTTCATGACAGGCCTGCAAGAGAACAATCATGCATCTCGTAGTGCTATATTCACAAGGGATTGTAAGGATTATTGTCCTGTTATGCCTACTATTTCTACTTTTGAAAATACTTTATTTGATGCCTTTCCCTTTAATGATGACCTTTTTGAAGCATATCCCACTCAAGATCAACCTGTGTCTAATGAAGTACTCTTAATGGATGAATTTGGTAGGGAAGATTCTCTTAATTTGAATAACACTATCCCTCATATTTCTCATGACTATTCTGAAAAATATGAAAGAGGGGATTCAAGCGGCCATATAGGTTCTTCTGTTGGCCCTTCTCTTGAAAATTTCCATGAGAATAATCAATATTTTACATTGTAGAATCCCTTCGCAAACCCATTTTTTTAGTTCAGAGAGGTTGAGGAAATCAATGACCATAGTCAGGTCTCCCTTGCATGCATGATTTCTTTTGATGATGATAAATTTGAAAGAATTCCTATGCATTCAAATCCTTTATTTTCTCCCTCGGTGCATGGTATTTATTTTCCTGATCAAGAGATCGTAAGTGATGACCTTATAATGCTTAAAGAACCCATTAACTCCACCCTCTTCATCAAAACTTCTAACCATCATTCTAATGTTATGGATCATGTACATGTTTTCAATATCAAGCCAAAATCGCGTCTTGTTAGCTGGCACGTCCTACAAGATGGTAATCATTTTTTTTGGGTCTTGATAAGCTCACTACCCTTGCTACATGCACTTGTTGGTTGGCAGCGTGACCAATATGCTTTATGCATCGTCATTAAATTAATGAATCATACATCTAAAATAGATGATGCATTCCTCTATGAAAAATGTCATCCCACCTCACCCCAAGAATTCTTTTCCTTCCTTTTGTACATAAATAATAAATTAGGTTTTTAGTTATTTAGTTTCTGTTTTTTTTTTTTAATTTCTGTCATTTCATTTCTGCCTTGCAGTAGTTTGATTTTTGCTTTCTGTTTTTAACAAATTCCTGCTACTTTCACTTTCGGTCATTTTATTTCTGCAGTTTTAAATTCTGTGATTTTATTTCTTTTATGATTTTTGTCCTTAGCATCTTTTAGTTAATTTGGTCAAAATAAGATGTTGGATCAATTCTGCCACAATATCACTCCTACAAATCATTGTTAGTCAATAAAAATCAAGCTTACACATTTGTTGGCATAGGGGAAAACCCAGGGTTCAACGCTACAACAACGCACCAACAAAACCCTAACTATCGACCCTTTCGGCAACACCTGCGAAGCAGATGAAGTCTCATCTGAGGTAGAGGTAGGGTTGGTTGCAGGACTTAGGTGTCTGCAACCTTATCTAGGACACAAATATGTGATTACAATAGTGGTTCACCCCCACCCTGGGGCTATGTCCACCAACTCTTCTTCTTTATTAGCTCCAATCAATCATCTACATGCACAGAGCCACAAAAACCCTACTCCGCATAGGACAAGAGATCTGCGCACACCTCGCCAGATCCTCCTTCCCTGAGCTAGGTCTAGAACAAATCCTTTCACAGTCTGTTACAACCACTTGCACTTAGCTCTACAGTCTCTCACAATATGTACATAGCATCTACAAATCATACTTGCACTTAGCACTTAGATTGTTTGCCTTACATCACATAGATGCTTATTCCCCCCTGATCTTACATTGCCTAGAAATCTATTTATACTTTACAAAATAGGCCTAAACATGGTTAAACCCATGGGCTGACATCCCATACCCATTACATATTCCCAAATCCCAAAAATGACCCAAAGAGGGGCCGAGATCCCGTGATCTCTGCTTCGTCTTGCATTCCATCTTCGACAAGCTGTCGAAGTACCAAAATAGGTCAACATGACCAAGAATATCCCAAAACTTGGTCAAGGGACAACAACAAATGTTATGATGTCTCCTCTAAAGGACCCTTGAAATTGTTACATATTTCCACTACTGTCTTACAAGGAATTGGTTATTTCCCGCTTCTTCTCGCCATTTTTTCATCCATTGAGATCTTGAGAGAAAGTCTATAAGTTTTCCTCCTTGAAATTTAAGAGCATATTCCAGTTGAAAGATTATGCATACAGTGGTAAAACCCCTCATACTTAACACTTTTCATGAATTATTCCCAAGTTCCCAGTCATCTTTCCATTAAATCCACTCACTTCCCCCTGTTGCATAATTATTCTGGTTATGTCTTCTAAGATTATTGTTCTTAGTCTGTGAAACCATGAGTTTTGAGTTCTAAAATCTAATGGAAATAAATTTTCCTGTGGATTTGCCAGTTTGTTGACTATTAAAATTGTCAACGAAGTTTTTCCCGCAAAGTGTTGCTAAAGCCTATTATTATAAAAAAAAAACTAAATAATACTAGTAGGTGGGACACCCTTGAACTATTGAAGATCATATCTGTTCACTTTTGATGTTGTGATGATATGCGACATGGCTTACATGATTGATGAGATGCTGTTGTTATTTTTTATGATTTGATATTATGAGGTGTTGATTCCTGATGTTACTACAACCTATGCTATTCTGTTCTTATCACACCTGCACAACAAGCATGTTAGTGAAATTGCATGAAGGGCAGTTTCAAGAGAGGCAAAATACTAGAACAAATGCAAAGGAAGGGGACCTAGTTTTGCAATATCAGATGCGAATAATTTGAAAGAAATGAGAAATAATTTCAAGGGGAAGATTTTAAATCTATCCTAACTATACTACATGCATGAAAATACTTGACGATTATTGTTAAACCCTAGATAGCAAGTAGATGATTATGGAATTGTGATTGAATTACTTGTTTAATATGCACATGGTGTGAAATGTTGATGGCACATTTGGCAAGGTGATTGTTATCACTGAAATCTTGTTCGCACATGGCGACAAGAACTCCGCATCGTCAAAACAGAAAAAAGTCATTCATGGCACAAGATTAATTCCTCAGCATTGCAAAAGGGTAAAAAAACTATATAAATGACCAAAAATTTGAAAGGCGCTTTACATCATCTAGGCGCGCGCGCGCATGCACGTAATAGCAACGTACAAAGCGCGCATATGTGCACAAGGCGCGGCTGTTGGGTGAAAAACCCACGCGCCTGCTAAACAACACATTTATTGAAATTGGTCGGCCTCCCAACCACTAATGGATCAGCTCCCAAGCCGATTTGACGCCAAATCCGAGCTCAATCCTCATGGTGGGCTGGTCAAAGACCTAATTGAGCCCTAAAGAGCCCTTTTTCACATTCTAAAGAGGTTGCATAATAACCCAATGCTTGGCTATAAAAATCCATGAATGACCACCATTTTCTCAAGGAATTCTTTGTATTGTTATGCTACTGAGATTGCTAAGGACTCATTCTTTGGCAATGAACACCACAAGCTACATTTCATAGAGCTATTCACCCCTCACTTGAGTGAATAAGCTTGGAGTTCTTTCACCCACATTTTCATCTTTTCATTGTAAGGAGAGCAAGCTTTGAGGGCCTCAAGAGCCTTCCATTGGAGAAAGAAGGGACTTGAGTCCCTTTCTTCTTTGTGCCTTTAGTTTCATCAATAGATCGGCTTATACATTGGTGATATTGGTCCATTTTGTCTCTATTTTTCATTTGTTTTGCAATACTCATAGTTTTATTGGTTTTTGGTTTAAAATTCTTGTTAGCTTTGTTTGTTTCTTTCTAACCTTTCCTTTCAGCTGTCATGCCTAGCAGATCCCAAGTGGGCATGTAAGCACTCTTAATTTGCTCACCTATTATTGAATTGGATTGCAAATGATTGGCGACCATCTTGGGAGGAAGGTATCAATTCCTCCTCATTTGGGTTCATTTTGCTTTCCTCGCCAGTTTCATTAACTTGCGGTTCATAAGCCATTTTCTGGAACGCTAACCCGGTCAATTCAAAGAGAATTGGAGGTATCCATCCGGTTTTCTTCGGTTTGACATGGTAGCGTGGGTATTCCACTTACGAGGTCGCATCGGTGCACCACGTGCTTCTTGTTCAACTCTGTCGTGCGGTGCCATATGCTCTGTCCCACCTGAGGAAGGCGGCGCCTACTAAAATTTTCATTGTAAGCTCTTGGATGTGGAAGAATCATTTTTCCTTCTTTAGAATGATGATATTCATGCACATGCTCTAAATCTGCGCACCACTTAGACCCCTCAACTTATAAGGGGATAATCAAACAAACAGGCACTTAGGTGGATAAAAATAATTTTCCCTTATTTGCTTTTGCCACATGTATGGCTTTGCTTTGGTATATAAATCTAAGTTGAACATCAATTCTAATCATCTTAAGCTCACATTTGGGACTAGAATTGCAAGTAACAATATTGAGTGTGCTCTTCTCTTTCGCCATCAAGTGATCTTGAGAACGAGAAAGGTGCGAAAGCGGTTTCATCTCCCTTAATAAAATTTCAAAACTTTTTAGGGAGGATGAAGGCTCTTTTGAAGACCCCTCTTAGTTTCATTTAAACATGTCCTAAATTTAGCGGGCCTTACATTATGTCACAAAAGTAGAGTAGTTGTTGCAATTTTACTTTCTTAGATCAAAAACTAGGAGAGTTTAAAGTTTGTAGCAGCCACACATACATGTTCAATCTAGGCTAGTTTCATTGCTTTTCTAGATTAACTCACACATAGGAGTTAAAGGATAAGTAATGGACCACAATGTCAACATGCTGCTAGTTTCCTGGGGCTTTAAAAATTCTAAAGGTTGTACACCAAGACATCTAGCTTATTTGGGTATCAGACTCTTATGGAAGGACCAAGCGATGTCCACATGTTGCAAGGTGACATCTAAATAATTAAAATTTGGTACACTTTCACTCACACACAAAAAGCCACTTTCTCACTCACATAGCCACCGTCTCGAAGCGTGGTGGTCTAAGTAGGTCTCCTCAAAAGGGATTACGAAAACACCCCATCTTTTCTTGATTAGACTATCCACTCCCACTTTTAATCAAAGCGAGGTTGGTTTCACCCCGACCTCACAAAACAACTTCATCTAAAATCTTTCTAAACAACTCCCTAAGTTTTCCTCCACGGGAGGAAATTTTAGTCTAGGTGAGATGGGGGTAGGCATCAAATATTGTTAGTTGCGGTTCTCACAATTTCAAACATAGAAGTTGACAAATAGGGAACTTTCGAATCCTCCAAGTCCGGTTCCAATCACGATAAGGCGGGGAGATACCCATGAAGAGATTCAGTAGAAGTCCGATTGCAATGGAGTCCTTGGGGACACCCACCTCTTGGATGGGATCGGTAGTGACCACTGTAGGCCAAAATTCTAAATGTCGCGCTTGGACCGGTACCTAGTGACCAATTATGGGACATCTACCGGTGGCGGTTGTGAGCTCTGTCCTTTATGATTGGATTTTGTGTGGCTTTTGGGAGGTATCGCCAACTCTTCGGGATATTGCACCCTCTCTCCCTCGGTAACCGGTTATTTCATCGCTAGTTTCTCTTCCGGTGAATTCAGACCCAACTGTTGAGAGCTATTGGAAGGTCAATGCTATTGAGAGGAAGGGCGTTACGTCTTCTAGGACAAACATTTGCTTTATTTTTTGATTCCCCATAGCGGACAAACCCTCTTACCCACATATATGTTTCTTTTCTCGGTATGTATGATGCACATCGATTATAGTTTGACTTTGATATATATATATTGTAAAAGCAGTCCACGTAAGACTCTTGGTTCTATATTTCTCTCACCACTTTATGCACACATCCACACAACTAGTATGACATCATACGGGAACCACAGAACCCACGTCGTTCTCGACAGCTTGCTCAACCTTCCTCCTATTTTTAGGGGGAGTATTTGGTCGTACTAGTTCATCGGTACCTCCTTCACCTCCGGTCCCTAGGTGCCACCATCTTAGGATCAGCTTTGCTTGGTTCTACCTTACTTGGGTCCAATTCCCAAAGTCCACCATCCACTCACTCTCCATTTGCAGGCGGGAGTTCCTCTCAGGAGGAGCACACCAACCCACTAGTCCCCATCAAGGGTTGGGTTCACAACACACTATGGTTGCAACTAACTCTACCACCCCACTACAGATGCCATGCTGGCCTCTCTCAACATCTAGGATCTCACCAAGCTCACCAATTGATCATGTGCGCTGATGCCACATGGCTGCGATGCCAATAAAACTTCAACCGGACATACCAAAGTTTGAAGGGGGAAGGAGATGACCAGCCCGATAGCGTCATGACCGCCAGTCTATGGTGTTCTTCCAATAGCATCATGGAAGACTCTATCAGTTGTGACTTTTTCAGCGCTTGCGGCCCATCAGCCAAATGGTTTGTAGAAGAAAAATCTGGGTCCCCTACGACCTTTGAATCCTTGGCCAGCCTTCTTAACTTTCTTCAATTACCCATCCAACATGACAACGGTCTAGAACTAAATGTCTAATTTCAAAGCAGGTCCTCGGCCACCCATTGTTGACCACATTCGCGGGTAAGTAGGCTGACGTGGTTGCGCCAAAGTAGAAACCACCAAGTAGCAATGTCTTGGCCCGGTTCTTAGATCACTTGTTGCTCTTCTTGGTAAGGATGTAGCTTCCACCTTCCCTCAATCGAGACCCATCGGTAAAGCCCAACAATATGACCTCATTTATGCACAGTCATGGTACTTATATACTGTACTTCCTGATATTCAAAAACCTGTGCCATTTGGTCAGAACAAACCCAGAATGTCTCACTCGTGACCGGATAGGGTACCACCACTACCCACGGTCCACAACCCCAACCACCACCGTCGTATGGAACACCTCAATGCCGCCGACCTCCCCGGGGGCACTCCTTATTTCCCCACACCTTATGTGACCATATCCGCATTTGCTATACCTCCACCCTTTAGTGGACCACCACCCGTACCTCCCATACATCAACCTATACCCCTCAACTAGTGGTCCTCCTCCCATCACCTTATGTACTAATTGGAAGCGTACGCCTTCCTATGTACCTTATGGAGATGCACCACCATAAGTTGCCGCCACTTTCCGGGTCCTTCACAACCTATGGCTCCCCACATCCTCATGCGGGGTAAACTTTGTTCAACCTCTGTGCTCAACAATGCCAAAATTTTGAACAATTGAACCACGATAATGACTCACCCGCCGAATAGCGCCAAGAAGAAGGGAAGGAACATGAATAACAACAATCTTGGTCAGAATCCAACCCCACAACACCAACCCAGGAACGAAAGTGAACCAAGGACAAAAGGCCGAGGGGGCAATAACAATAAGCGCCAAGGTTGGAATACTGTTAAAACCATCCAAACTTGTGATCTTTGTGGTGTGAATGGTCATTACACTCACCATTTCCAATTCGCGATTTCCAAAGGTTGAAGACTCTGGAAGCCTCCCCTCCTCTATGCGCAACATGCCTTGACGGGCACAACAACTTAATGTCTGCTTAACCCCCTCGTAGTCTTTGCAAATCCTATCCCACATGTGAGGTGTGATAAATACCCATCAGGACATGCAACATCCCCCACTTCAGGTGGGTCAATACCACAACCTCAACAATCCAGCATAGCGAACAATTCTCCTCACCGGTGGAAGAAATCCTTCTACAAACCATGATAAATTCCGTTATCCACCCAACGGTGAGTCTACCTCCACCTCTCAAAACAAACCCTACTGCAAGCGGGACCTCGTTGGTGATCCCTCGCCCAAACACAGAGCCACCTCTTCGCACCCCTCGCATCCCATCGCGCAGGAACGTTCACAACCCAAAAGCTAGGGAAGCTCACAATTACAACTTGGTGGACGAATTAGCGCAATCCCCGACCGCCATGTCAGTCTTAGAAGTACTCAAACTTGTCCCACTCAGCGAAAATAACTACTTTCCACCTTGGGGGCAGTCGAACCTGACGATACTCGACTCATCACCTTTGACCTCGATAGCAGCTCTGACCGTCTTCCTGTAGCAGTTGCTATTCAAATACCGATCAAAATACGGAACATCCGCAGTCCATCGGTGTATCGCCGATGAAGGGGCATCCACATGCATCATGTCCAGCGATTATGGAAGAAACTTGGTTCCGGACCTCTTACCTACGCCATCACATTCACGAGCTTATGGCGGATGACCATCCTCTCCGGAATGGGTCTTTCATAATGTCCCTGTTGAACTCGGGGCAAAACCATTCTCATTGACTGAAGTTATACGGCTCAACTTTCTTGTTTGGCCGTGCCTACATGTATGCTATGAAGGCGTTGGCATCATGATCTTTGGGACAATCATGTTTCCCCACAATGGGAAGGTAGTGACCATCGACCAAGTCTTCGCATTACGAGGCCCTAACCCATCGCCAATCTTCGATAACATTCTTCCTCTCATTTCACCAACAAAGGCGGTATATGCTCGGCCGAGATGGGTCACGGGATTTCAAAGATCATCCCTTGTTGGGGCCGCCGTTTACCACCACTCCTTCCCAGAAGGCAAGTATCGTCGTTTCCTCTAAAGAAATCTCGGAGGATGTTTGTCCTCCTCGGGGAGGGCTCCCAGGTCATTCGGCGTCTCAACCGGTCGCGGCCACCACTCCCACGAGGCCTCACGCACATTAAATGATCCTACGATCCGGCTTAGTCCACACCTCCTCAGGGGCCTAATTCCTTCTGGGAGACAGTTCCCCGAACTTTCACTCAAATTCCCTTCTTTTTACCCTCCACGGTATAGAAGCTTTCGGGTAGCGATAGCTTTCCACACTACCAATAGTGTTAGTAATCGGTGTGGTACCCACATCCACGAGATGGTCCCTACCATACGGGAAGGACTCCCTATGGCGATTCTGTCATCCTCCCACTACCCCACTACCCCATGCTCCTACCCCCTACCTACTGGCGGGGGCGAATGATCCCCCAGCTCCACTTCCTCCACACATCCCACCACCTTACTATGTGACAAGGGTCACCAAACCAACAGCTTCCCATCACTCTGGGAATTAAGAATTTGATTCCCCGATACAACCAGGCACCACCCATTACTCTTTGCGACCACTCCAGCCTTCGGTAGTAAAGGGTTAAAGATGAAGTCGTGTGTGCCATCTACGTTACGAGTGGCCGTTACACCCATCATTGTTCAACATTGCCTCGTTTTCGGTAGGCATTGGCTATCATAAGCTGAGACTTTCATAACAACCCGCATACCACCTTTCGTCATCCACAACCGCAGAAGCTCAGCGACGTGGCTATGTCACTACTTCAGTCATTGAATGCATGAGATGCCCTTGCTTTCTTTGCAATTCATTGGCTCATTTAACATACCAATGTCCAATGATCATCGAATATCGGCCCCGGCGTGGAGTTAGCACTACATCACCAACCCACAGAGGAAATCAGTGACATATCTGCACCATTCGAAGATCTCCATAACATGTCGCCCAAACCCGGCCTCCCAACCCCTCCTTGGTTCATAGATGACATTTATGAGGATTTACCGTAACCTCCAACTCTCTGCTCATTCCCAGAGGACTCCATCCCACTCTGGTGCCCTCAATACCTCAGCTATATGGTTCATGGCAGGTGAACCCTCACCCTCTCTTAGCATTACTCCCTCTGTTTCTTCAGCATGGGGCACTCACAATATCACTAAGATCACTCCTCACAATCCATTATATTCCAGTCATTTCCAATACCATGAAGAAATACTGGAAGAGCTACACAGCTCGGACTCTCCATGGGATGCACTACATCGCAGGTACTCTTCCTTCCACGAAGCCCTCATGCCCTCTAGCCTACAATCCCATTTTACGGTCCGAGCAAAGCTTTTATCCCGCCGGAATATATCGATTGGTTCAAAATCCTATTCCACCACTGATGCTTTTTGAAGAAGGTAATCTAGCTAACATTTCCCCCATAATCAAAATCGACATTTCCATTAAGCGGGCAGCGTCGAAGAGATCATCATTGGAGATGCTTGCACTCCTGTGAGCGCCACATATAAAGCCCTCTTCTAGAAATATAGGGATATTTTCCTGGTCATACACGGAGATGCACGGCGTACCTCAACCCTATCATTGAACATCGCGCCGACACTGGCAGACATCACGCAGGTTAAGCGGAAAGCGGCGGCCCAGCTACACCCATCGAGGCGCTGACTATGAAAGCCAAATTGATAAAATTAGATACGGCCGGATTCATTTTACCCATCAGCACACTTCTTGGGTTTCCAACCACGTACCGTCGACGAAAATGGGGCACCATTCACATTGCCCGCGCGGAGCTTACCGCGTCTCAATAGCGTGTCCCAGGACAACTTTAGCGCCTTTCGCCGGTCAGTTATACACCGATGGTGGAGCTGATACGAGGCTCTTTCCTTTATGGGCCGGATTTTAATGAAGTCAGATCACTCGTCGATGATGGTGTTCTCATTATCAGCATAATTATAATCCTGGTATTCAACCCGCCCTAGATGATTTCTGAATTTTGTCTTTCAAAGGAATGTCGTCCCGGTGCAGCCGCTTGAACCCTCTCGAGTGTGTGTTTTGTGTCACTGTCGGGCGCCTCCTTGGTTTTATTGTTTCTCAAAACGGTATCCGCAGTGGACCCTCAAAGTCCAAGCCATCAGAAATTCCACCTCACCGAATTTTGCTGGCCTGCAAAGTCTGGGGCAAAGCTAATTTTCTTAGGCGCTTTGTTCCTGGTTACGCTATACGTGCACATGGTTCCCTTCACTTACTATGCCATGACATCCCTTTTCATTGGGGCGAGTATGCCCAACAGTGGATTTGGCGATCTTAAAAGCGGCACTTTCAATGCACCTTTGATGTAGTGCGACTGTCAGCACATTCTTCATTATCAACATCGGTTGTATCGATTGGCAGTCTCGTCCATCTCGGAGATGACAATAGTGAACACATCATTTACTACATCCGGTAAGAACCTCTTCGGGACCACCCACGAAGTACAAACATGAAGAAACTTGTTCTTGCGGTTTCCTTTGATGCAATTTCCAGCCATTACATTCGCCGCACCACCAAGGTCATCGTGGATTCCAACCCTATGCAATAATTACTCAGCCGTCACCAAGTTAACAACAAATTCGCTCAATGGATCGTTATCCTTCAGGAGTATTACCTCGAGTTCTCGACACCAAAAGGTAAGAAGGCCCTCGTTCTTGCGGAGGCATCCGCGGCCCTTCCCTCTGACACACCTAGTGCACCCGTCAATACTGACTTTTCTGACAAACATCTCTTTTACATAACTTCGGATGATCCTTGGTACGACGACCCCCTCGTCTACCTCTGAACTCAAAGTTTGGTAACCACCTATCCGCGAGATGATTTAGCCGGTGCATTCACCATCAGTCCCCCAGCTATCTCCTCATCGGTGACATCTATGCTCCGGTATTGACACCATTCTTCATTGATGCCTGACCATTGGCGAGGCCGATAGAGTCTTAAACGACTGCCATAGTGGCGGATGTGGGGGCCATATTTCGGGCATCATACGCGGCTCGAGGAAGATCATCGGTACGGTTTACTTTTGGCCTACTGTTTCATGATTGCATTCATGCTGTGAAGCGATGCGACAAATGCCAGCTTTTTGCAAACAAAGCACGAGCGCCATCCCCTCTTCTACACCCGGTCATCACAGGCGCCTTTTGCAAATGGGGCATTGACTTTATGACTTGTAATCCCCTCTACAGCAATGGTCACAAATACCTACATTGTTAGCCATTTGTTGATTAACTTCACCGATAGAACGAAGCTATGCCACTTTCAACAGCACCAACAACTTGCCGGTAGCGTTTTTCTTCAATCCGTCATATCCGGGGTTGGTTACCACTCAACTTCGTTTACGACCACGGAAACGCTTCAGGAATGAGATGTCGAACTCTCAACTTTCGGTTAGGCTTCTCTCCACGAGTTTGCCTCACCAACCTACCCGATTAAGCGGACCCGAGGTCGAGAGGCGGTGAACAAAGTCCTCAAGACCATGTTACATACGGTCAATAAACATAAAACCAATTAGCTCATATGTATTTTTCAGCTATGGGCTTATCGAATGCGGCGGTGATGTCACGGTTCCACCATTTAATTTGGTCCATGGGATCAAACAACTCTTCCTTCGGTCACGAAATTCCCACCCCTTCACCAAGTAGTGAGATTTTACGACAACGCTCTGGGCGGCTTCTAGCGAAACAGAGTCGTCGGATGAAGATCGTCGATCCTCATTATAGAAAAAACGAGGCAGCTAAAAAAATGATCCAAAGCTACCTTTGATCTTCATGTCAACCTCCATTCATTTCGCCAAAGGCGACCTTGTCCTCGCTGTATTAACCATCATGATACCTTTGTACGGAAAATTGAATCACTTTGGCATGGCCCTCATCAACATTGCCTCACCAAAGGCATACATCCTGGCCTCCTCAGAAGGCCTCCCTCAAGGAACCCGTCGATGGGTTATACCTCAAGAAATTTATGCTTAAATGTAGTCAAGCTACTTTAAGTTCTTGCCTTTCTTTTTAGCATTTTTAATATTTTTTTCCCTCATCTAAACTATCGTTTGTGTTATTGACAGATGCTTCTTCCATCAACCTACCACATTAGTAATGATGACGGTGCCAGTCGCTAGACTCATAATCTTGCTTCGACAACTTGGGCTATTTACACCCTAGACCATGTGTTTCTCCATTCCAGCGGCATATGCCTTGGCCCTACCAACATTAACCAAGTTGAATATGTTGTCTTCATCAGTCTCCTCTCTAATGCTAGTCACCTTAATATTCATCACCTTAGCATTCTCCTCGACTCCAGGCTAGTGGGTTCTTGACTCAACAATGTAATGCAGGTGTCGCGGTGGAGTGCCTCTTTATGGAAATAGCAGCGGGTACAAATAAGGTGGCAATGTAGGCCCTACAATATATATAGGCCTTTTGCCGACCCTCATATTCTGGGAGCCCATGGCATCCATTTTTGAGCGATCTTGACCGCGGGGATCATCCAGCCCATACCTACATCGCAGTGTCCACGGGTCACTTTTTCGTCCCTCGGCCCCGAGGTGATTTTCCATCATGAGTCGAGATGCGCCGCGTGCATAGTCGCATTTGTCAAATATATGCTCATATGTTTGATTCTCTTGAGATATTGTTCACTTTGGGTATTTGGTTGTTCTATGTCCAGGTACTTGATCAACATCTCTCCACATCACTTGTTCAGGTATATACTTTCGGCGTATGGTCTCTCCGTGTATTGCATTTTACATTTCAATCCACCCCTCGATGTGTACTGGGATGCCAGAGAAATTTCAGGCTCTGCGGTACTCCACCTCTAGTTGCATCTTCAATGCGTCATGCGGTAGTCTTACATGAGTTGTCCCATTCAGCACCTTTTGGCGCGCAGGCCTCATGCTTGTTCTTCATGTCGCCCTTTGGGGATGGGAGTCGATGTCTTCCACCTGTGCGGATCAACCGCTTCTTCTCATCATTTCCTGGCTTCCCACTTATGGACTCGGATCGCTGCTTCACATGTGGTTACGTTCTTTTTTACTTGCACCTCCACAGTATCACGAACCCACCATTTCATCACCATCAGTTTTCCCATCTGAACCTATCTTCATTTCACCACCACCCTCAATACGAGCTTCGTAATGGGGCTACCCTTCAGTAGTTTTCCCATAAATTTACGCCCTGCAGGGCCACTCATTTCTAACTGGGGCACCCGTTTACGTATTTTGTACATCTTTCCCACATTTCTTCATTCTTTATTATTTTCGATACCTTTTATTTCCGATAGCTTTACTTTTGTATGCGTCTTTGTTGGCGACCTACCTTCCTTTTTGGCCACATGCAGCCCATGTCACCTTGGTTGGAGCACTACTTATCATTCACCCTCGCCGGCATCGTTTATATATTCAGAGTACTACCCAGACCTCTTACCTATACCCTCGAATTTGTTCACTAACGATTACGCCTGCGGCACAACTTATCGATCTTGGCGTCTGACCTTGACCTTGTCACGTAGTTTACTGACCTTTGTTTGTCTCATGCTCCAACCAAAGGGCAGTCTTGAGTCTTCACGCTTCTTGACCGTCCATGTACCTCGCCACTTCCTCACCTCAGTAGATTCCACGGAGCACCTTTTTTGTTTCTGGGAGTCGCGTCCTCCTTTGTCGACATCAGCGCACTTTTCGAGGAAGGGCGACGGTATCGCGGTTCTAATTTACCATTTAATGAGAGATCTCGGACGGATCAGGGGGAAACACCATTACTCCTCGATGGCGTTGACCCCCATAACATTCGGCGTCAACACTTTCTCATGTTGCTGTGGGTCTTACTTCGCGACTATTGCCGGTGTTATCAGTTCGAGACCTTTGAACTTAGTAGAACAATGCCCACATCCGTGCTTCATTTACTTCCAGCGACCATTAAGATCAGTTCGAGGTATGTTCCTTTGCGAAGGTGTCTTACGCCTTTATCATTCTCCAGAGGCTGCGATTGGTCATCAACATTTCATCATCTTTTTCGGTTATCATGTCGAGCATGGGGCATGCAGCTCATTTAATACGCACTTATTATATTATTCGCACCTTGTAGAATTGGGTTCTCTGAGTTCCTTTCTTCTCAAAGGATTGCTCTACCACGGTCCACTTGCTCTCACCCGGCACCATTCTCAGTCAAAGAAACATTGATGGATTTATTTATGCACATTTTTCTCCTAACCTTACCTCATCCATCGGGGGCATATGTTATCACTACGAAATCGTCAGCACATGGCGACAAGAATTTCTACGTGTAGGGAAAAAAGTCATTCATGGCACAAGATTAATTCCTCGACATTACCGGGGTCAAAAACTATATAAATGACCAAAATTTGAAAGGCACTTTACACCATATGGGTGCGTCTTGGCATGAAGCGTAACAACAGCGATACAAAGCGCATATATGTGTGCACAAGGTGATAAATTTTGTTGAAGCGAAAAACCCATGGCGCTTTGCTAAGCGGCATTTATTGATATTAATTGACCTCCCAACCACTAATGGATCAGCTCTATATAAAGCCGTTGGCGCAAATTCGAACTCAATCCTCATGGTGGGGTGGTCAAAGATGATAGACCCTAAAATTGCCTACCACATTCTAAAGAGGTTGCATAATGACCCAATGCTTGGCTATATAAAAAGAAGCCATGAATGACCACCATTTCTCAAGGAATTTGTATTGTTATCTTTGAAGTTGCTAAGGACTCATTCTTTGGCAATGAACACCACAAACTGCATTTCATAGAAACTGTCACCCTCGCCAGGTGAATAAGCTTGGAGTTCTTTCACCCACATTTTCATCTTTTCATTGTGGGAGAGCAAGCTTTGAGACCTCAAGAGCCTTCCATTGGAGAAAGAAGGGACCCAAGTCCCTTTCTTCCTGCTTTATTACTGCTATGGATTTCATCAATAGATCAACTTATACATTGGTGATATTGGTCCATTTGTCTCTATTTTTCATTTGTTTACATGCTCATAGTTTTATTAGTTTTAGTTTTAAATTCTTGTTAATAGCTTTGTTGTTTTTCTTTCTAACCTTTCCTTTTACGGTTGTCATGGTTTTAGTTTAAATTCTTGTTAATAGCTTTGTTGTTTTTCTTTCTAACCTTTCCTTTCACAGCTGTCATGCCTAGCAGAGCCCAACTGGGCATGTAAGCACTCTTAATTTGCTCACCTAGTGACGAATTGGGTGCAAACAGTGATAGTAATAATGGTTATGCAATGGATAATTGAACTATGTGGCCGATATACATATTGTATCTTTGGATAGATTGAACATCGGTGCCTCATTTGGCAAGGTGGTAGTGCTATTGGTTATGCGAATGGTTGGATTATATGGGGTTTGAATTATGTTATGGCATAAGTCGTGCTGTTGGTTTTTAAATGTTGTGACGCTTTCGATACATGGTTTGATTAATGGTTAATGTGTTGGCATGTACTGATGAGTTAATGCATTTTGGGTGGAGGTGATGTGCATTTACTGCATGCCACCTTTACTCCTCCTAATAGCTGCCACCCTAGTCGAGCTACTATTCGATCTCGCTGCAGTGGTTATGCTCCAAATTTTTAGGAGGGCAGAACCACTCGACCAACTCTCATTTTAAGGAATTTGATTACATGTATGTATTTTCTTTTTGGCCATTCGTGACTCTGCTCTGGTTATGAACTGATTACTTGCTCAAATTTATGGGTTTGTGTTTTCCTAAGTGTTGCAACTGTGTGAAATATTGTTCTTGAATGAAGAGTGGATGGGTCTTCCTATAAAATATTGATTCATGGGAGTTATGGGTCATCCTGGGTGATCGCTCTCTATTATCCTCGCTGGTTTCGTTGGAGGGTTTTTTGTTTGTCTTGAGTGGATGGCTATCTGAACACATTTGTCTCTAAACCTAGTCTTTGGTTTTTATGGGGTTAGTAGTTGGAGGTCTCCTGCGACATTGTGTTGAGTTCTTTTGGGCATTGGGTGTTTCCAACACTAAGGACCATGAAGCGAGTGTTCTTTTCCTAACTCGACCCTATATTCACCTCAGTATTGTGGCATGTAAAATGAAGAACACAAGGGTTATACCCTGCGTGCATTAAGTAAAATTGCCAGCCTGAATGGGAACCTCACCTTTTGTTATGTCCCCCTGCCATGGATTGTTACTTGTCCATGAATGAATCATGGCTCTCTGTTTACACACCCTTGGCCTCAAAGTTTCCAACATTACGAGGAGTTGGCTTCAGGTTGGATACAAAGTAGACCCTTAATCCTCTAGTCTAGAGTTTTATAGAAAAGACTGTTGTGCCTGTCAAGTTTTTATAGGTTATTGTGGTCAATTACTTTGAATACGGTCTCACCTAGTTGGACATATGGAAGTCATGTTGGTATGGCATTTGGTTACTTCTTCTATCATAATAAGGATACACCTTTAATTGCCAATTGTACTTTCAAAGAACACAGTTAATATCCTTATAATTAATGCTCAGTATTTTTAATGGAAAAGGCCTTTGCCCCCAATTTGGTTTGATGCGTGGGTATGCGTAGTTTCCACAACTTGTTAAGTTGATTGTTGTTTTTTAATAGTGGTGAATGGTTTGGTTGATACGCAGTCACTAGTATTGGAACTAATGATTATTTAGATGATAGTTGGAATTGGTTACAAATACTTGATGTGGCTCACACATATCGTGTCATGTGTATGGTGTTGTTGCAAATGAAACAATGGGCGTGGTAACTATGGTTTTCTTTGGGGCCAAATGATTATTGAACCAAATGACTTTGGGAGCTATATCCTTATGATTGTTGATTGTTTAAGTATAAAATTGCACAGCATAGTTGATCACCGTTGGAAAAAGTCGAAGTAATACTATTTTAGGTCGATGACTCAACAACAAATTGAGCTATTTCCATGACTGTGTGTTTGGTTTTGTAAATGGAAACATTGCATCATGTTTTTTGGGTGGCTGCACACTATGTATAGTATGGATAGCTTGGGTTTCACATAGTTTTAATCATGTTTATCGATCATTTGTTATAAAGGGCATGTTGTCGAGACTTTTTCATGGGTGGCCCAACTCTTTAAGCCACATTGAATTGTTTTTTTTTACAGTAGAAAAATTACATTGCCTGGGCGAGTTACCCTTTGCATAGCTTGTGTCTAAATGGTGGTTGTTGGTTTTATGTTTGAATATCAATTCAGGTTGCAGTTTGATCTTGGTTCTTTGGTTTCTACCTATATATAGCTTAACGAATATCATTGCATTTGATGGGCCCGATTGAAGTGATAGTGACTTCATTGTTAATTTGAGAACATGTTTTTTTTTTAGTATTGTGGTGGATTGAAGAAATCCATGGGCAGTGGCTGATTTTGATAGTTACAGATTGGAAATGAGTATTGTTCGTAAATTGTTATAAATGAAGAGTGTGTGAATGAAGGGAATATAACCTCTTACAAATTGTGTGGAATACATACTGTCTTGTGATGGCACTATGTTGGATATTTGATTATTGGACAGTGAACTAGTTAAGTACACAGTGATTATTATTTGGTCATGATGATTGTTGGTTGGTGCATCTATTATTACTACAAAATGTTTTATGGATCACTTGATTAATTTCATGAACAATAATCATTCTCCTCCCCTTCCATTATTTCACTTTCTGCTAATTACAAACCCTTTCACCTCCCATATTCATTCTTTCACTCCCTATTTTGAGATTGATTACAGTCAAGAGAATTTCTGTGTTAAAGTAGATAAAAGTGGCAATGTCTTGCGTGGATTGAAGTGAGATTTTATTGGTTTCTTTACAATTGATTGTTGATGTCATTGAGCAGTGACCATGTCTTCTCCCCTTTCATTATATCATATTTTCGCTCAATACAAACCCCTCACATATCCCATAACCCTTTTCATCCCCTTGCTCACTGATTAACAATAAAACAATTTGCATGGATTGGATTGCATGAGTCTGATACATTCTGAGCCAAATCTATTTCATTTTTTTAAGAGTTGTCATGTATGGTTATTTAAAAGACTATTTGCTAATCGATCATGCATGCAGGATGAGTTTTTTCAGTTGAGGTAGCCATGGCCAAGTGCTGGCATAGGGGCAGGCCTAGGGTTCAACGCTACAACATCGCACCAACAAATCCCTAAGGACCGACCCTTTCAACAACACCTACAAAGAAGATGAAGTCTCACCTGAGGTAGAGGAAGGGGTGGTTGGAATACTCAGGTGTCTGCAACCTTAGCTGGGACACAGATATGTGATTGTACTACTTAATAAATCACTTATCACCATTAGTTCCTCAATATGAAATCAATATCCACTTCATTGATAAAATAGAGCTTCGCAGCATTCACATTAATCTATTGTATTTAAGCACTTAGAATAGGTAAATAGATCAGATTGATCAGATCAAGAACTAAGCATAGCCATATAGATCAGATCTAACATTCTCACATATAATAAGCACAAAGCATAAGTAGATCTATCTAAATACATCAAAGCACTTAGAAAATAACATGTGAGCACATCAATACAAAGCATAAAGCAACATAACATAGTGTTTTCATGGTTCACCCCCACCCTGGGGCTACGCCCACCAAATCTTCTTCTTTATTGTCTTCAGTCAATCGGTTACAAACACAGAGCCTCAAAACCCTTACTCTGCACAGGACAAAAGATCTGTGCAGCTCGCTAGATCCTTCTTCCTTGTGTTACAACACTAAGCCTTCCACAATCTGCTACAAGGATCTACACTTAGCTCTGCAAGTCTCTTACAGTCATGCACAAAGCACTTACAGACTCTACATGCACTTAGCATACATTCACATCACATAGATGCACCACCTCTTCTATCTAGCCTAAGCGTCTATTTATATATACAAAATAGGCCTAAACATGGGTAAACCCATGGGCCGACATCCCAATCCCATCACATAATCCCAAAAACCCAAAAAGGACCCAAAAATGGGTCGAGATCCCATGATCTTAGCTTCGTCTTCCTCTCCTCCTTCGACAGGTTGTCAAAGTCCCAAAATAGGTCAACATGACAAAGAATATCCCAAAACTTGGTCAAGGGCCAACAGGCCCCCAAAACTCACTTATGACTTGTCCCGAGTCACTCTGGTTTGATCAGCTCTGCTTCGAACGCCTCGATTTTGGCTCGAGCTGCTTCAACTTTCTACTTTGGTATGGTCTCTTTCTCGACGAACTCTTGGATCACTGCATCATTCACTGGCCCTTCTAGGAACTGTTCTTTTGTAGTGACAACTTGTTCTAGCTCTGCTCCTCAGCTTTCAACCTCTATGAACAATTGGCATGCCTTATCTTGCACAAGTTGGATCCGTTGAGTTACTTCCACAACTTTTCTCTGGATCGTATGGATCTACTGCTGGGCGATGCGTTTCTCTTGAGATCTCTTGATTCTGTCTACAATTGACATGAAATTCAACTGCACCTGTAGTGTGTCTGCGTGCTGCTTCGCTTCCTGGAGCTGCGACTCCAGTGCCTGCAATTCTGGATTCTCAGCGAGCTTTTCATATGTTTGGGCACTGCGATTACTCAACTGCTTTCACTCCCCGGCAAGAGCCTTCAGTCTATCAAATGTGCTCTTGGTGGATGTTTCCCTTTGGTCTCTTACATCTTGCAGGGTCTCGGGTACTACGCATAGCTCCAAATATGCTAAGCGTTGCTGTAGTTGTTGAATTACTTCTTCAAGTTGTGCCACCTACCGTGGGACTCTTTCTTTGGCCTTTAATTCTATAACTGTCACAGAGTGAAGTGTTGTGTTGACCCTTTCCTTTACTTTGAGTTGCTTAGCAAGCAACTATTCCTTTTCTTTCTACAGCTGGAATTTTTCTTCATCCCACTTTGCTTGGAGAGCAAGCTTTTCCTGTTCTATAGTACTGCATTGCTCTAAAAGGTCTCCCTGTACTTGTGCTAAATCCTGGGTGGCTTGCGTTGTTTCCTATTATGCTCGTCGAAGGCAAGCTTCGACTATATCAGTAATTCGGTGGAGTTGAGCTGACTCATCTCCTAGTTTTGGTGTTTCCAATGGTAGAGGCACAGTGGAAACTGCACGGCTGGACTATAGTGCCTACTGCACCCCTTGAAGGTCAACCTTAATTTGATTGTATATCTCCTCTTGCTGAGCCTCTTGCTTCTATGCTATCTCCAGCGAAGCATCATTCAATGCTACTACAATGAAATCTAAGTCATCTGAGGTGAGAGTAGTCTACATTTTGGTCATAGAGGCTTTCAGTTTCTTCCGAGAAGAAGGCTTCGGGGGGGAAACCTTCCTTTTCTTCGAGGGATCCTCCTCTTCTCTAGGTGGTGTAACCTCACCTTTCTTCTATTCAAATTTTGAGCCATCTATCTCTCCGCCATATCCTCCTTTCTCAGGTGAGATGGAAGTAGTCTTTGCTGAGGTACTGCTTACGTCTTGGGCTTCTTCATTCTTCTTTGTCTTCCTGGGTCCAGGTGTATCATGCGCTTCTTCCGGAATGTCAATGTCAGACATCTCCACAGGGTATGATTGAATGAGGAGGTCCGCCGACCAATATTTAGTAATCTCTTCTAAGTCCTCCTCTGTTAGCTTGTAGTAAGACTAAAGTTGCTTCTTGTGCTCATCAACGCACACTGAAATATAAATGAAATGGCGGTCCGCTCTGGATTTCATTAAAGGATGAAACCTGTGGAGAGTATTTGGCGTGATGTGAGGCTCAGACTAGATGGTTATCTTCAAATGGTTGTAATATGTGTGGAATACGACATTTGACTGCCATTTCTTGTTCATGTCACTGGAATACCATAGTGTACTGAACTTCACGGCCAAAGGTTCAAAGGGATTGATGTCTGGGAATGTCGCACCTTCCGTCATCTCCCATGCGTTGAAAGTGATCAGGATTAGAAGCCAGCTGAAGTGGAACTCATATCCTTGATCTTGTGATTCCTTGCAGTCTAGTTCCAACTAGTTCACGAGGTACTTTGCCCAATTCATTTGTAGGCCCTCCGTGCACTTTCCTGTGAGGTCGACTACAAAACCAGTCACTTGGGTGGGTCAGTTCTTGCGGACTAACTTTCCTGCGATCAATTGACAGGTTAGGCGCATTGTGTCGCTCTATATAGAAGCTACCTTGTAGCCTCGTGTTCCCTTCTCAACATCTCCATAAGTGTCCTTGATCCTTTGTGCACATGGTCCACGGATTTTCCAAGATAGAAATCCTGCGGGTTGGGTCCTTGCATGCTAAGGCCGGTGATCTGATTTATCAATGTCGGATCCATTGTTATGCAATAGTTTAACCACAAGTATCTGCCATGGTAACATGACAACAACAACTTGATGCATGCATTCACTTCTTGGTGCCTTCCGAAGTGAGGAATCTTCATGACATTGAGCAATGTGGACTGCACGAGGTTCATAGTCCATGACTGGGGAACTATCTTCGAATTATTTCCCTTTGTTATGGTTAGGTACTTATGTGGGGTGAGCATGTTGTAGACCTTCTTGTCATTGAGGTTGAAGTCACTTAAATTCAATGCTGCAATATTTTCTTGGTTTGCGTGAACTGCGCGTATCCCTTTCAGGAGGTATGCAGTGACCAAAGTGTACTCAAATTCTCTAGGCACACTGTCTCGATTGATTACGCTGCTCAGAGGTGGTAGATAGGTGGGTAAAATGCTCAGAATAAACTTAGCATTCACGAGATCGTCTCTGTGCTTGATTCGCTTTTCATTGGTTAGCCGAGATGGTCCAACTCGAGTAGTGGACAGAGACACTTGCACTATTCTTGTGGATGAAGCCTGGATACCTTCAGACATCGACATGAATTTCTTAGTCATCAAGTCGATCAAAAATTCTTCAACAACGTTCTCTGCGGTGCTCAATTCTTCTGACATATGCACTCAGGGTGAAAAATCGTGGGTTCGGGGAACAACTTAGACACATTAATGAGATAAAGAGAAAGAGTGCGATGATCACTGTATAAAATCGGCTTAGTCCACGGGCTCAAATTCTCAATTGGCAAAAGTGTTCTTGGTACATGGCACCGTGGGATAAATAGGGAACTAGAAAACAGTTCACTTGGAATGGGTAAGAGCCTCCATTAACTCTTGTTCAGTCTGTTATGGCATGGTCCAATGGTTTGATGACGAACCATAATTTCCTTTCTGCCCGTTCGGAGCATTGATCGAACGGTTATAATGTCCCCAACGACTATATTTCTTCGTCATGGCGAAGTGCCATGTGTCGCTGTCCTGATATCCCAATGAAGCTCCAATTCTGCAACTTTTCTATCTATGAAGTTCCCTCTGGAACCTTTTTCAACTTTTTGAACTTATCTCTCTTCTTAATTAGCTTTCTAGCCTTCTTTCTTGTGAGTTTCGTCCTGGTAGTTCTTTTTCCATTCTGATTCTTATCTTCTTTGGTCATAGTCACTTCGTGCTGTTGATATTCTTCCCTAGTATTCCTGGATAATACTTCATCTTTTTCTGGGATAGGTACTTCGGTATTCCGTGGGTCTTCTAATGTTCTTGCATCTTTGACATCTGGGTTGCTAGTTTTAAATATATTCGATCTTCTCTCCTGTTCTTCAATCAAGTGTGCGATCCTTATGGTCATGAAATATTTTAACTCTTGTTTCTTCTTCTCCAAAAAATTTCTTCTTCTTTTCGTCTGGATTGATCTCTATCAATCCAAGGTTTTCCTAGTAACATGGTAAATGGGGCGTTGTCTTTAATAAATTTAATAATCTCAAAATCTTCTTCTGTCGAAGTTCCATTAGCGTTCATAGGTATGTGAGCGAGCTTCCCACATAGGTTTATCAACTTTCCTCTAAATAGTCCTATTCCTCCTAATGAAGGGATCATAGCAGGATTCCCTATGGCTTCCCAAGTTCTTCCTGTCATGATATTCACCTGTGTTTCTTCATCCAGAATACTGTCAATCTCGAAGTCTCCTATTCTTACTTCAATGCATTCTTTTTTCTTGAAGATCTTTGATAAGATGACATGTCGGTGGTCACTTAGGGTTTCTTTCATCTGTAACAATAGTTTCTCTAATTCTTTCTGGGGTTCTGCCATTCCTGGACCCGACTTAGGGTTTTCTTTATTAAAATTCATTTCTTCTAGCTTAGCAATCATTCTAGAGAAATCCAACACTTCATGGTCCATAGCTTTACAATAAAGACAACCAGGTATTTTCCCGGGGCATTCCTTAGCAAGATGTCCCAATCTTCTGCAAGTATATTAGAGGGTTAATCATCTCTTCCTTTTAAATGATCCCTAGCCTTTCCGGTACTGCGCACTAGGATCATGGTAGCTAACCTGCAAAAAATTATTTCTAGGATCCTGCATCCATTTGTTAGTCCAAACATTATTTCTATGCATACGTATAACATATCTTTCACTATTCTTATTAGATCTACTCATATTAAGCCTTCTTTCATATATTAGTGCCCTAGTTTTGAAGCTAGGACAAAACCTATCAAACATACCTAGATCCATACTTTAGAAACAAAAATTTCCACCTATATTATTTCTACAGAGCACAAAGCTTCCAGATCTAAAAACATATCACTATTCTTACCTTTATCAGAGCACAAAGCTTGTAGATCTTACCTCTTTTAATAAAAAATTCTCACCTTTTGCCTTTCTTAGAGCACAAAGCTTTCAGATCTTGCTTCTTTCCTTTAGATCCAACCTCCTTTCTTCAGACTGGGATTCTTTCTTTAGCAAAGAGCTTTATAAATCGAGTAGGATACTGTGCACTAGGGCACATATATACGCACAGAGATTTCAAAATCTCATGTCGAATCTTTTCACAAAGCTTCTTCTTTCTCAGTTCCCAGCAATCACAGTTTCAGGTCCCAACAATAGAACCATTTGTTGGCATAGGGGCAGACCCAGGGTTCAACGCTACAACATCGCACCAACAAAGCCCTAACTGTCGACTCTTTCGACAACACCTGCGAAGCAGATGAAGTCTCACCCGAGGTAGAGGTAGGGGTGGTTGCAAGACTCAGGTGTCTGCAACCTTAGATGGGACACAGATCTGTGATTGTACTACTTAATAAAGCACTTAGCACCGCCAATTCCTCAATATGCAATCAATATCCACTTCATTGATAAAACAGAGCTTCAAAACATTCACACTAATCTAATGTATTTAAGCACTTAGCATAGGTAAATAGATCAGATCGATTAGATCAAGCAATAAGTATAGCCATATAGATCAGATCTAACATTATCACATATAATAAGCACAAAGCTTAAGTAGATCTATCTAAATACATCAAATCACTAGGCAAATAACATGTGAGAACATCAAGACAAAGAACAAAGCAACGTAACACAATGTTTACATGGTTCACCCCCACCCTGGGGCTACGTCCACCAACTATTATTCTTTATTGTCTTCAGTCAATCGGTTACAAGCACAGAGCCTTAAAACCCTTACTCCGCACAGGATAGAATATCTGTGCAGCTCGCTAGATCCTTCTTCCTTGCGTTACAACACTAAGTCTTCCACAATCTGCTACAAGGACCTGCACTTAGCTCTGCAAGTCTCTTACAGTCATGCACAAAGCACTTACAGACTCTACTTGCACTTAGAATACATTCACATCACATAGATGCACCACCTCTTCTATCTATACTAAGAATCTATTTATATATACAAAATAGGCCTAAACATGGATAAACCCATGGGCCGACATCCCAATCCCATTACATAATCCCAAAAACCCAAAACGGACCCAAAAAGGGGTCGAGATCCCATGATCTCCACTTCATCTTTCGCTCTTCCTTCGACAGGCTGTCAAAGTCCCAAAATAGGTCAACATGACCAAGAATCTCCCAAAACTTGGTCAAGGGCCAACACCGAGGAAACATAGGTAGAGGTAATTGGAACCGAGGCCCAAGAAGGCCCAGGTTCTCCATACATTTTGACACTGATTCATAATAGCTTGGATAATTTTTTCATGTTGGATTATTAAATTGGATTGGGTAGGGAATAGTCCAACCTAGGCCTGAAAGGCCTCCTTTCCAAGGCCCACAAGCACCCAGTATCCCTGTACCTCCTCATGTCTCATTACAACCCGAGGTCCCTTAAAATGATGGATGGCAGGAGACTGTCCACCCGACAGTCTCCCAACATCGTGGCTGGCCCAACTTGTCTTTGCCTACTCCTCTGCCTATTAACCCCATTTCCCAAGATTCCCCTGATCACTCACCAGTGAAATCCTCCTATGCTAGCAAGAGATTGAAAACTAAGGCACACCATGCACTTGATAAAGGAAAATACACTGCTGCCCCTTCCTCACCCTACAATGGATCTGACAAATCCATGTCTTCCTGGATGCATTTGAGGGATGATTGTTCCCATGTGATTAGTGAAATTAGGCCTAAAGGATTTGCACAACCAAAGGAAAATTCAAGAAAATCAAGAGGTGACAGAAGCAATCATGGAAGGGTTCCATCACAGATTGGAAAAAATGGTTTCTAGTTTTTTTTATTATATCTATTGTTCTATGAAAGTTGACTTTGGGGATCTTTGGACAACATGTTTATTTTGGATATATGAGTATTATTTTGAAATAATTTCGAATTTCATGAGTTTTAATTGCCAAAAGTGAATATGTTGATGGGGGGCACAATCAGATGTCTTTTGCTTAAATAATGGTTATGTTATGATTGTTATGAACCAAAGGGAGTTACAAGGGGTCCCACCTACTAGTTATTATTTAATTATGACCCTTACTTATAATTATTGATTTCCCCCCTAACTAAAGTTAGTTGAGTCTTTTAACTAACTTAACTAATGAGTTGGTTCAACTACTTCAACCAATTCTAATTTGTTAAAAGCAAGAAGAAAGGGAGGAACAAGTAAAGGATGGAAGCAAAATCATGCTAAGATTTTCTCTCTGATTTATGTTGAGATAGTTCAGTTTTCATTCATTCATATATTCATCAAATCCTAATTCTCTTTTGTGATAGCATGGTCTTATTGTAGACAACAATATTCAGGGCTGAATCAAATCATCCAAACACTTGTTTTTCAGAGGTTTTGATCTATCTTTGATAGTCTGTGTAGACTTGTCTGTTTGTGAATTAATTTTCATGACTGATAAAGGCTATTGTGAAGAGTCGAGTGGGAAACAATCTATGGCAAGCTGATACAACTTTTAGATTTTAGTTTTGGTTTTCTGTCAGAGGTCCTTTTGTATGTTCCATTGGGGATGTCTAAGTTTGACTTTGGTCCAATATTTCTGTATGAGGTTTTGTAAAGAAAATGACTCTTTGGTGAATTGGAATGAAATAAAGGATTGCTTTATGTCTCATCTATATTGATTATCATCTTGGTGTATTTACTTATGTTCTTACACTTATTTCAGCAACTGTTATATTTATAAAATTACATAAAAAGTGAATTTCCAACAAGATTTTTGTTGATAAAAGACTAGCCTAAGCACTCATAATTAATACTTGTGAGTTAGGATGTTATTTTTTGTTGGATATAAACATAGGGTGATATTCCCGTCTACTTTTATTTATCCAAGTAAAGTCTAAAAATGCTTGAGTAAGATCATTTAATATCTTTTCCACAACAACAACGACCATACAGACTAAACCCGATATATAAGCAAAAATTCAAAGCTGAGATCGATAGGATGTTGGAGGCTAGAATCATAGAACCTGTACAATAATCAGAATGGATAAGCCCTATGGTAGTTTAGGAGAAGAAACAAGGGGGGATATGAATATGTGTCGACTTGAGGAAATTTGAACGATGCGTGCCTACATGACCTGTTCCCTACCCCGTTCACAGATGAAGTCTTGGAGAATGTAGGAGGACAAGAAGCTTATTCATTCATCAAAGGATTATCAGGATACCATCAGATCAAGATAGCACCAGAAGATTGATACAAGACCACTTTTTCCATAGAATGGGGATCCTACTAGGATACAGTCATGTTGTTTGGACTAAAGAGTGCACCAACAATATTATCCAGAGTAGTCATAGTTGCATTTAAAGAGTTTATCCACCAATTTCTAGAAGTATATTTGGACGATTGGACAGTCTATAGTATGTTGAAAGACCATGTAGAGGTCTTATGATTGATGTTAGAAAGATGCAGGCAATGCTAGATATCATTAAATATCAAGAAGTGCATCTTCAAAACAACATTTGGGATACTATTGGGCCATATAGTATGCAAGCAAGGTTTGCTAGTAGATCCTTCCAAGATTGCAATAATTGTTAACTTGACACCACCAAAAAAATTCTGTCAATTGAGAGTGACATTAGGACACACAAGATACTACATGAAATTTATAAAGGGGTATGCGCAAATCACTACGCCAATGCAGAAATTGTTAAGGAAAGACACAAAGTTCCAATGTAATGAGGACTGCCAACATGATCTGGATACCCTGAAAGATAAGATGGTAATCGAACCAATCCTAGTATTCCCGTATTTGGAAAAGACATTCTACGTACATGTAGATGCATCAGCCATAACACTTGGAGATATTCTGGTGCAGCAAGGAGCTTGAGAATTGGACCATCCTATAGTATTTGCTAGCATAAAATTGTCAGAATTAGAGAAGAAATACAACACCATGGAGAGGGAAGGATTAGCTATGGTCTATGCACTTCAAAAGTTCATACATTATTTATTGGGAAAAAATTTCAAGATGTTCACAGACCATTCAACGCTCAAATACCTCGTCAACAAGCCAATGTTAGGGGGGAGGATTTGTAGATGGTTATTGTTGTTTCAAGAATTTGACTTTGAAGTGATATTCAAACCAAGAAATTTGAATGCAGGACCTGATCATCGGTCGTGGATTACTAACGAGGAGGAACCTACGAATCTAGAGGACAATTTTCCTGACAAACAACTATTTTCAGTCCAGATATCCGATGAATACTTTGTAGAAATAATCCAGTACTTGAGTATAGGGACTGCACCACATGAATACGACACTGCGCAGAAGAAAACTCTAGTAGTCAAGGCTATAGACTATTAGTTAATTGCAGGACACTTCTACAAAATGGGTGCAGATAGTGTCTTGAGAAGATGTGTTCTAGAACACAAAATACCAAGGATCTTAGCAGAATCCCACGAGGGAATAGCAGGAGGACATTATGCAGGAAAATATACCACATAGAATGCATTGCACGTAGTACTATGGTGGCTGACCATTCACAAAGACTCGAAGGACTACTATCCGAAATGTGATGTATGTCAGAGGGTTGGAAAATCGAATAGAAGGGATGAGATGCCCCTGTGACCACAAGTAACTTTGTAGGTATTTGAAAAATGGGAAATAAACTTTGTGGGACCAATTAACCCACTAACAAAATGGTTAGGAGAGAGGTACATTATCACGACGATGAAATACCTGACAAGATGGGCATAAGCAACACGAGTAAAATATTGCAGTGCAGAGACAACAACACACTTTCTGTTTGAGAAAGTGTAATATCCCAAACGCCGAACCCAATTGTAAATGTAAATGCAAATGTACTTAAGCTGGTGAGCTGTCCGACCTCTTTTTGTATGCACCTTTCATGGCATAGTGCGTGCATGTACTGCGCAGAGAAATGATGAAGTGTGCACATTCCGGGATACCACGCACAACATCTTAAGTGCGCGTGATTGTGAGGCCAATGAGCCTTTGTGTATATGGTATGTTTTATAGGCTGGTGAGCCAGTTATTATAATCTAGGATGCTTATGTTTTGATTAGGCCGAAGAGCCTAGATGTTAAAGGACAGTGTGCCTATTTTTGTATATGTCTCATACTTAATATAAAATACATTGCTGCACGCAAATTGACCATGATAAAAGAGATGGGGGACTAAACTCCACTGTTTAGGGAAAGGGAGGGGCTAAGTTAAGGAAAGGGCATAAGCCAAAAAGGAATCCTCCCCAAAAAGAAGTTATAGAAAGAATGGTAGACTTTATTCAATTCTGGTCTCTTTAGGAGACTGAACTTGTACATAATTCCCCATTCTCAATATTTAACATCCGATTCTGAAACTCACACACAAGAAACTAGAGTCCGTACTCTTTCCAATGAAATTTGTCCCACGTAATTTGGATTCTCGATGAAGAATTTATGACTATTTTACCTAGAACACCTGTTTATTGACTATCTTCAGGACTTGTCACAAACCCTATCTTCCATATAGTGTATCTCCATAATTATAGTGAATCAAGAGCTGAAATTTTTACTAGCGGTACTATGATATGTCTTCTCAATACCATAGTGATTTCACCATCTGAATCATTCTAAAAAAAACATTAGGGCTGACCTAACACTTTCTTATTTTGTAATTATTTTCTTTAATTATCTTCAGGGCCTACATGTACTTCCTTCTTCAATTCACTTTGTCATCTTCAAAAATTCATTTCTCCTCAACCATG
>SNQJ01S0079699.1:0-10712 GCA_010110895.2 Picea sitchensis
TTAAAATTAACTTAGCAACTTAGGGACTACCCCCCTTGGCTTCCCTAGGAGTAAGCCTAGACGGAAGAGGTTCTAGTCAAGGTGACAGTGTGGGCTTGGAACCTAGACATTGTGTCTCCGAGGGCACACTAAGTGAGCAGGACTTAGCTCACATTTGCAAGTGTGCATAAGGACGACAACAGTGTTATAGTCCAAAAATTCCACATCTATGCATCCAAGACATTGGCCCATCCATTTGCATCCTTTGTCAATCATACTGCTGAGGTTTCCTTCAAAAAACAACTTTTTGGATAATGTACGCGTCTTACTACACTATCAGACCACGTACTTATGTGTGATGCATGCTAGTATGCCCACATACACACACGTGATGCATGCTAGTCCACTCACATACATATGTGTGCTACATGCTAGTCTGCTCACGTACATACACATGTTGCATGCTAGTTAGCCCGCGTTTAATCCCAAAAAATGAAAAAAATATAAAATTGTGCATATTTCGGCAGAGTTTACGGGATATGAAGAGTTTCCTAACCATTTTACCCCTTGTAGCCCTTACCCAAACCAAATAACCATATTATTTTCATATAAAAAGAGGTCTAGGGGGATCATTTGAACATATGAACAAGGAGACAAGAAAACTCTGCCAAAATCCTTTCCCTCTCATTGCCCAAGTTTTGCATCTTTCTCTAAGTTTTATCTTCATATTTCTCTTCCTTCCATTCTCCCTATACAACCCTTCCTTATTCCCATGTTGGTATGTTGGTTGTCAGAATTCTATGTGGGATTGGTGCACTTGGATTCATGACAGAGGAGCCTAGACTTGGTTCGTAGAGCGGTGTCAACAACCAAAGGTTGTTGTAACACTCTCGACCCCTAAATACTCTTTTAAGAGGTGGGGCATCATAATTCCATTTTTCCTTAATTAATCAAACCCTCCTTCCAGGGTCTCTATCATGTTCTTCTCATCCAAATATATCCAACCATTGTCTCCATTCTCAAAACTGAGCTCCAGCCTGGAATATATGTCCTTCTGAAGTTCTTCGGGTGTTTATTGGTCAAGGGCCACATGGTCCTTCTCATACATGTCATCCTGAGTTCCCCGAAATCATGGAGCTCCTAGCACTCCTAAATCTATGGCGAAGGTCCAACCACCATTAATACAATGAGAGATCTTCCTTCATGTTAATGCTTATGCCTAAAGGAAAGGTTTCATGTTCAACTTCTAGGAATTTTGGTCGCTCCGTGATGCTACAACCCAAATCCTCCAGAGTCTTGAAGTCCTGGACTCCTAGAGTCTCGGTTACATCACCAATCTCTTTAGCCAAGCAACATGTACTAGAGGATGACATGTAGTGAAGGTTAGGGGTGAAAATGGCCTCATAAGGGGATGACATGTGTCATGCTCTAACAGGCACAATGGGTATGTGAATCGTCCAAAACTGGGGGACACGTGGCACACATAATGCGGGTCCACATCACATCGAATGATGTCATCACGATACATCATCATAGACTGATAACTGCTTAGTCCTTCAATCTAAGGATTCGTAAGACTCCATGTAGATCCATAGATATATGATTCTCATTACTTCTCAGCTCCAGCTTCAGATCTTATCGAATCCTCTCAACACAAATCCCCCGAAAATCTAAGTCTCTGGATTCTCGGATCTGGCGCCACACATTCTATTCCTATCAACGATCGAGATTTATTTTAGTGTTCACAACTTCAGAGGTTCTCATATCGTGGAAACCCTTGGACAAATTCCTTCAGGTATAATGTCTCTGGACCACGGGATTGCTTTCCATGTACCCGTTCATCCAACTATCCTCGTCACTTCTGCAGTTTGGAATTCGAGAGTTCGGTGAGTGTGTCTCTCGGCTTCCCCTTCGGACCACACTATATTTGTCTCCACGTGTACCTAGATCCTATGGACAAGATTTACTCCGACTTACTGACCTCCATGGAAGCCTCGCACGTTTCTAAGTCATCGAATACCCAGAGTCCTGGATAACTGTGGATCTGTGGACATGTGTCCCTCCAATTCAATGGTCCATATTTACTTCGTGACTTCAACGTTTGAGAGTTTCATCACTAGACCTTTCCAAATATCCCGAAGTAAGACTTCTCTAACACCTACCCTCCTATGTCTGATCTAACGGCTGAGAGCCATCCATAATGAATAGCTAGATTGAAGGTCCATGTCAATTCATGACTTCATCCTTCAGCTACTTTCGAGGACTATGAAGTCACAAGTCCCGAAGTCTCGAGGATGAATTATCTAGATCATTTTGGACTAGTGCAGGGTTCCTAGGTCATATGGAACCTTATCGAATTCCAAGGGCTACACTCAACCTTCTTATCCAGACCCAACAGTCGTGACAAAATTTGGTTCCTCCTGAATGGATCTCACCCCCTCATCCTCCAAATACATGAATCCTCCCTTTCGAGACCTAAATCTCGCTATCTTTCTTGAGATTGAGACTTAGAAAAGTCTCTCGCGCACTCCTTGTGCTTGCTCGCCTTGAGAACCTTTCAACGCTTCACTAAGTGTTGGCCCTACACATTGTGCATGAGTCTCTCCTTCGAGATTTTATACTCAGACAGGTATATGTGTATTCCTTACACCAGGATTACAGAAGAGAAATAATTTGAAACTTATAGAATATCAAAGGTTCATTCCTTCAACTATAAAATGAACGCACATGCATATAAATTCGAAAGTAGATAACATAACACTCCCTAATTAATTCAGAGATAAGTAAACTCAGACATTCAAAGCATGCATTTCAATCTAAGTGCCCAGGCCGAATGAAACACTTATCTATTACAGTTGATAGTCGACCAAGTAACTGTGGGTGTTAGCCTCTCCACCCAACCTTAGGCTCAGAGGGATTCATTCTTAGAACTCTGACCACCCTTGTGCCAAGCCATGATATCACTAGGGAATTTATGCCAATTCTCAATGATCCTTCCTATTTCACATCTTCTGCGAGGTTTATCAGATGCTTCCTCAACATCAAGCTCATGACCTTATTCTCAGGTCCCATTCTCTGCAAACTCTCCGAGATTTATTTCTCTATGGTAGCCTTGACGAGGTTTATCAAATGCTCCTTCAACATCAATTTCGTGGCCTTCTTCTCATTCTCAGTTGGAGAGATTCTCACATTCTCCACTCTTCTCTTTATTCTCTTATGTTCCTTGCATGCACATCCATCCTATCCTGTTCCTTTAGTTATAATAAAAACTCGGGTCAGTCTGGGTCCACAGGACCTTATGGTACTTTGGGTTGACATTCTGCAGCTAGACCATGCTTCCATTCATGGGGTTGGTTGATAGCTCACCCACCAGTCCTTTCTTTATTAATTGATTCCTCCTTGGGAACCGAAGGAGGTTTAATATCCTCAACAAGGGAAATTTGGGGTTATTCAATATAATGAACCCTTTATTATAGTTTTCACATTCTTTCCTCTAGTGATATCATGGCCAGTACTTTCAAGGATTTACCCCCATAGTCAGTGGTTTGGATATCCAAACAATAATACATTTACATTGTTCCCATGCCATAGCATGGTAATTATGATTAATGACTAATTACAAGCTGCGGGAAACATGGGTGTTACAGTTGTAACATTTCATCTTGTTTATGAATAAAAGAGATTATCTTTGTCCCAAAACTTTATGTGTACGTGTTCTTATCTATTTGATCATTTACATCTACATTTAGGATTTTAAGTGATTACTAGAGATTGTATATGTTGTTGTGTTGTGTTCTTGATCTGTTGCAGGTAATATTTGGGAGGATATCTGTGATCTAGTAGGAAACAACAAGTGGAAGAGGTAATCATCAACCAAAAGGATTCAAGGTGCTCTTCTTAAACTTATCTTCCCTCTCTCTTATCACTCGGTCTATATTGTTTTGGGGTATATTAGAGATAATTTAGTCTTTTAGGGGGTTATCACTCAGCCTATTTCTTAGACCCAGTTTAGGGGGAATTTTCCCCATAGCAGAATTGGCGACTCCACTAGGGAGTCTCTCTAGGGTCTTAGTGGGAGATCTTGGTTTGATTTTATTTTTAGTTTATTTTGAGTTTTCTAAGTGTTCTGAGTCAGGTTGGGTCTCTGGTCACCTTCCAGGTTCCTACCATCTTCCCTTGCCCAAGTTATATTTCCAAAATTTTTCTTTTTTGAAAATTTGCGGAGGTGTACGCACCTTTTTCTCAGTACAACACACGTACATACACATTTTGCATTATACACAACCCACATACATGCGCAGGATGGTCATGCACAACACACATATCTATGGTATTGGAAGAGATTTTCAAAATATTTTTCTTTCTTGTTAGGAAGATATTTTCTTCTCAGGTCTTCTTGAGTTATCTAGGGTCTTTTTTAATTGTTTTTGGTTGGGTTCAAGGCTCAAATTATATTTCAACTTGTAAAGAATATATTTGTTTCTTTATCTCTTTTGTTTGTTGTTAAGGTTAAGGGTGAACTTGTGAGCTTTAGGTCCTCCTCTGGATTCCATTGAATCCATGCTTTTAAGCAGTGGCTTAGGATCTATGTCAGTCTTTGTTTTTTCATCTCTTTCCCTTGATTATGCTTTGAAAAAGAAAAAATATGATTTGCTTGTTATTTTCACTTTTAAGCATATAAAAATCAAAACAATTGTTGTAGTTCATTAACTGCATTTGGATTTTATTATGCATGTTTGTTTGGTGCTTGTAGCATAGGATATTTTTACAAAAGAAAATATTTCTGATTCCAAAGCTTCTTCTAGGCTTCTTCCTTGAAAGTTTTAGTATTTTCCCTTGCATTTTGAAACGAAAAAGAATTCTAGGAAAAATTGCATTTTAGGATCTTGGTCTATATTTTGAAAAGTTTGCACCTTCAAAGTTAAAAAGCCATTTTTTCATTTGTAGAACGTAGTTTTCTTTGTGCACAATGTTCTAAAATATTATTGTCTCTTCTCTTTCATCTCTCAATAACACCATGAGTTTCACTTTCGTACCCTCTTACTAATTAAGCCATTTAAAATCAACTAGACTTTTTTGTTTATAAAGTACACCAAGTAGTCTAGGCTTTAGGGCCTTGAAATAGGTGTGGAGAGGAAACTCTTCAAGGATACTTAAATAAACTTAAGAGTTTGTGACAGGGAGTGTAAAAGTATAGTTTCATAAGAGTTATTCGGGGCCCCCCTCTAACACAGGGGATAAACATGAGGTCGTGTGAGGAAAGGTAGAGGAGATAACCCCTCCAAAGACAGACCAAAAATAGTGGGGACCGTATATTGAGGGTCATTCTTGGGATATTTTCTGACTGCATTTGAATACAGATCTTTGTTGGGATCCTCAATTGTCTTCCGAACTATTTTCCTTTGGTACCCTTGAAAGGCTTCAGAATTTTCTATCCTTTTCATTACGATCAGTTGGACTGTCGACTGTACCCTCCTGGTGACTGACTATGAGATGGAAATATAGTTTCCTTTTTGTAATGACTTACATACGTGAATACGGGAGTATACTACGGTACCTAGTGCATACGTTAGATCACAATTTGCAGAGTATACCCGGAGAGTGTTTCCGTGTTTGAGTTACACTTGCACCGGTAAGTTTCTCTAGTGCTGATTGTCATAATTGTTCTTCCTGCTAGTTTTTTCATTGCTTGATTTGTCTTTAGGAAATTTTTAGTGTGTTCTCTTTGTTTCACGCTAGGTTAAACTTAGAGTGTCGGTTGATCATTTCACAAGGTGGAAGATCAACAACTTCGTTGTTCGCGTAGGATTTAGGGTCTTCCACCTGTTACTTTGGAGCCACCTCCACCACAACTGAGGTGAAGGCTATATTAAGAGGGTTCTTTTGAAGTGACCGAGCCACTGAAAGTTGTGCCCAATCTTTCTCCTAGAGAATATACACTTGCACTAGAGGAATATACCATTTCTGACCTCGAAGATGAAGGCTTCAAGCCCACAAACCCTCCAATCACTAATTTATCAACGCCACTTCTTATTCATGTAGTCCCTCCTGAGGTGACTTCACTTGATCGTCGTTTTGTTAGATGACTGGTGATGGAAGCAACTAATGCTAAATTTTTTGGGAGTCCTCATACTCCCATCCCGACTGCGGTGGGAGGGGGTGTCGTGCCCCCTCCCCCACCTCCACCTATAAGGACTATGACTAACTGGACACCTACAACTTCTAGTAGTGGCACAATCCCCACAATGAATATAACCATTGTTCCTTCTATATAGAGCATGTTTGGTGCTCCTGTTTTTCACGGGATGTCGAGTTTCAACTCTAGCTCTAATTTAACTTACTCTACTCTACAGATTGTTGGTATGGGGGGAGGGAGTCCTAGTGCTCCCTTGCAAGGATCTATCATGGGCACCACTTATTCATTTAATGATATCCCTTGTAGTGGGGGTAATATCCCTCCTCTGTCCCCTTCACTTGGAAGTTCTTTCCAGTAGTCGTCCAAGCTTAATACCAGTTCCAACTTGTTCAATGGAGGGATTCATGGGCCTCAGTCCTATATGATTTCAATTGGGTCTATGCCTTTATCTTTGTTTGGTGCTTTCAGAAACAACGATTTCTCGTAGTCCACATTCTCTCCAGGGGGAAACCCCATATTTAATCAACCCGACCCTGTGAAAGGATTCATTCCTTCACAGGGAGTGATGATGACACGAGATTTATCTTCTCAAGGTATTGGAAATCCCTGGTAGGGCTCTTTTCCTTCGCAAGGGATGTTGATTGGGGGAAACCCCTCCAATGCTCAGTGGAACCCTGGGAAGGGTTCAATACCTATGCCAGAAGGATATGTTGGGGGAATCCCCAACCAGGGTCCTTCGAAAACCATGCAGGGAGAAATCCATACCCAAGTTATGTCATCCAATTACGTAAATCAGTCGACAATGCAGAATAACACAGAAACTCCTTTTACCGGCCAAGGACACCATGGTTTCTACCAAAAACCTGGCCAACAAGAAAAAATTTCCTGGCAAGTTGGTTCCAATCAAAACCCAGACCCCTCTTTTCCTTGAATCGACCACAACCTAGTTTACCTTTCCTAGCAACTCTTCATTTTCCACAATTGTCAATGTTTTTGAATGATCTGATCTATCATGATCCACATTGGCCTCCCATGTCGAATAATTTTCCCTCAGAAATACCGAAATTTGAAGGAAATACTGGTGAATATCCAAGTGATCATGTGATCTAGGTGGTTATTGGTGGCCACCCATGTGTTCCAAATTCTAACTAGATCATATTGACAATTTTCAGTTCAACGCGTCTCTTTGTAAAGGGGACACTTCTTTGTAATTATGGGTTATGCACTTATAAGATTGTCTTAAACCCCTATATAGCATCTAGGTGGATATTGATGGTTGTCCATCTATTCCAACTGGACTATTTTGGCAGTTTTCATCTCAATACATATTTATGTACTTCTGGGGCCGTTTTGAGATCCTAAACAACATTTTTTTGGGATTGCCACAGTCAAACTATTATCAAAGTTATAGTTTGATGAAATAATGTGTAGTTCTCGAAAATACCCATCCAATGGGCTATCACATGCCTAAAATGAAGATTGTATGCAAAAGTTACAACCCCGAGAAGTTGATGTAATAACTTACCCCAACGGGCCCCAAATGAATTTTGGTGCTTCATCTCCTAGGGTTAGGTTTTTAGATGTCTAGGGTTTTGGAATTCATGTTTATTGTAAAAATTCCTTCAGAGCCTCATTGTACTCATCTTCTTGCGAATGAGCATAGCCTTCTAATGCAGGCACCACCTGCTATGTCGAAGCAGATCTTCGATTCCGCCATTTTCTGTACTGGAATCTTTCTTGAATATGGTCTTCATCATTCTTGGACAGAACTAAACTTAGTTGTTTGTCGCTATAATTGGCAATGCTATTTTATTTGGCAGGACTCCTCTTAGATTTGCGGATTTTATACTTTTTCCTTCATTTAGCACCCAACGGAAATGACTATTCATAGAGCCATTACATGTGACTCAAAGGCCCAACGGAAATTCACACATTTTACAGATTTCACCCTCCATGAAAATTCCGTTTCCATATATTGGGTGACACGTACTCCTCAGCGGAAATCACAAAAGTGCGTTGAAGTCCGCATCCTCCTTCTCCGTTGCCATACACTAATGGACACGTATCTCTCAGCAGAATCACCGAACGTGCGTTGAAGTTGACCTGCTGCCTTTAGCTACGATCTGGGCCGTCGGTTCTTGGCTCTGTTCAGAGCTTGATTGTCTATCTCCTCGGGCGATCTGAACCATAATCATCATGATGCCTTCGACCATGGAATTCGGATTCCCCTTTTCTCTAATCACTCTTCATTGATCGTAAACTTGATCAATGATCATGACATCGATCCTCCATAACTCAAAGAACACCAACTGTAATTCTATTTGAAAGAAGGGTTTCCCTCGATATTACTGAACCTGGATGATGTCCTCCAATCGATTATTGCATCTGTGAGCGCGAGGTTGGCGGTACTCTTCCTTTGGATTTCCCCACGGGCTATTTCTGCGTGGCACGGGCCTGTCCTCCATTTTCACACTTTATCCAAATCAACTTCCCAGACAAACAGTCCAGAATGTACACTGCTGCGGATTGTATGTATCCTTTAGACACTACTTGTTCTTCATTTCTTTGGAAGGATTTATGCTCAGTAATATACACGATTCCCTCAATTTATCGTTACATAAAATGGAGAATATACGAGACCATTCAATCCTTATACTTGGATCATAATGACGTTTAATCTCATAACAATCACGGAAAATAACTCATTTGTTGACATTCGAAACATAATGTTTTCATTCCACTTATACAAATTTCCTGTACATAAACAGTTACAAAGAGCCTTCTTACTCCACAGGTCTGATTACACATACATTTTGCCTCTAACTGGTCTTTTGGCCGCACTGGCCTCTTTCACGCTTTCCATCCTCACTCACAACCCCATATCTATTCGAAATACTAACGACTGTATTTATTGACAAAGGATTTCTGTTTCCAGATCCTATGATTGAGGAACAGAGTCCTTCATAAACTCAACTGACCCCTACGAGTCATCAGTGACTCACTAATCATTAACAAACCCTATCTTATCTTTTTACAAGTGGAAAGGATCTAGAATCCTTGCCCATTATCCAAAATAACAAATTACACAAGTGTGAGACCCTAGGTCTCCTTTGATTTACTCAACTTTGATGAAGTCATGGGTGACTTCATCTTCATGAGCCTATGCTCCTGCATCACCTTCACATCTCTTCTCGGAGATAAAGCTTCCACCATTCTAGCGAGTCTTTCACTTTGTATTTTTACAGTCTTTGTACATTTCTTTCATTAATAGAAATAATGTGTTGTTGTATTTGTCTATTTATGGCAATATTTATGTGTATTTCATTCTAATATATCTTCTTTCATTTCCTTCTGAAAATAATCTAGATCAAGTGGTATCAGAGAAGGTTGCTCTTGATCATTTTTTAGTGCATGTCCCTGACGAGGTTCGAGTATAGAAAGTTGGGTGTTGAGCTTATGTATCTTGAGTAAAATCTCTATCGCACGCCTAAGAAACCCTCCATGGTGGAAGAAAGGAAAAACCACAGAGAATAAGATTCTATTAACCTGTTGCTTGAGAAATCTCTCGCACGACAGAGGGACAAAATAATGGAGAAATTTTCTCACATCCTTCAATGCCTTCCGATAGAAACAGACACATCTTTATCAAACGACCACTTTGGAGGAACTTCTCCCTTCAAGGTACAAGTTAAATTTGATATTCCTGTATTTGAAGTTCAGATAGATGAGGATTCCCTAGAAAAATGGTTAAATTTGGTATAAGCTTATTTCTTGGTTCAGAATTTTTCCTACAGGGGAAATATCACCTTCACACTCCTCAAGGCTCTCCCCCGTGTCAAACTGTAAGGGGATGAATAGATTTAACATCAAATAATTACATAATTGTAACATTATTGATTTCAGAAAATTCACAAATTTCTTCTATATTGAATAAAATAGTAAAATTTATCAAATTCCTTTAATTGAGTATATTCGCATATAGATTTAACAATGAATATTAAAATTTTCAAACATAATAAAAACAATTACAAGATTTTAAATACCTGGGTCTGATGCTAATAACCCTCCATTTGTCCGCTTGCCTTCTTGACCGTTGCTACACTGTGTAAACACTGCCCAAAACCTAGTTCCACCCTGCCAACTAGGTAATTTCCTAGCTCCAGGATATCATATGGATATCCTGGCCCCTGTGCCCAAAACCTCCAGCAACCCCGGTGCCTGAACTGATACAATCCCACTCCAAAACTCCACTCCTCTCTGCAAAATCCAAGAGCCCCCAAAATCAATCCCCCATCTCTCGTAGAATGACCTCCCGTAAACCTCCTTCCCCTCCATATTCCTCCTTCACCGACTTCCCCCTCGTTTACTTCCCTACCTAACCCATTTATTACCTTATCTTATCCTTTAGTCCTTAATGCCCCTTATCCCCTTTATTTATTATTTTATCCCATATTTAATGTCTTACCCCTTTGAATTAATACCTTATCCCTTTCCGTGTACGTAACTCTTAATTTAATAAAATAATTTATTAACACCCCTTTAATCCTTTACTTAATTAATTAATGAGTCAATTAATAATTAATTAATCCTTGACAAT
>SNQJ01S0079699.1:13805-25490 GCA_010110895.2 Picea sitchensis
AAATGGCAATCTTTTCCTTTGAGTTGGATGCATAGTCCCTTAAGGCAAAACACCTTGTCATGCCTTCCAACCATGCTTCCGCGCGTTCACTGGTGTGACCCCTGGCAAACTCCAGAAGTTTGATCTTCTGTAATTCTCGCGTGATATATTCAGGTTGAGGTCCTCCCCCATAATCCCTTGATGCTTCTAGATTACCCGTTCCAAACGATGGGGGTTCCACTTCAGTCCCTGCCGGTTGTCGCCCCTTTAAAGTCTCATTAATGGCTTCCAACGAGCGCAGTATGAGGGCTAGTTCGGGCGATGGTGGTGGTGGAATTGGTGGTGTTGGTGGTGCTTGCGATGATGCTCCCTTGCCTCGATTCCCTTGAGTCCTGACCATCCTGTATGCTTTGACCTGCATCAACCAAAGTTGTCATGGTGAGTTCCAAGATGTTTCAAATTGGTGCTACTTAAACTTAGAAACAGGGTTAAGCGTAAGTTTTCTTTACTTGTCTGTAAATAGACATTACTCCTTTAGGGGATTGGCTAGGTTAGGGTTAGGATTAAGCATCTAAGCTTGATTTCTTCGCACCTATGAAAAAAAACTATTGGTTCCCTTTCCCTGTAGCTACGCTAGCCTTGCGCCATACTCACCACTTCCTATGCTTACTCTCCTAGTGCATATGCCGCCTCCTTCCCACTTTTCCTAGTCTAAGCCCTTTTTAACTCTTCGCTTACAACTTGATTAAAGTGACTTCTGACCTTATGTTTATTAATTTATGCCGAAAGGCATACACCTATTGACAATGGGCACAATTAATGATCTTTTAATCTTATTTAACCTTAAACCATTATCTGATGGCTATGCATTGAAGATGATGGCATATTCTTAGTCGTCCTCCAAAATCAATGGGTCAGATTTATCGTTCATAACTTTTTTGCATTTATCAAGGCATCTGTTAACATGTTTACTTTCTAACATTTACCTAATCACATTAAAAAAAAAATGCTGTAAGGATATATAATTACCACGTTTAAATGATTAAATAGGATTAAACCGTGGCATCTAAATAATTGTCCACAACTGCCAACCACATTTCGGCGTTCACATCGCTATGTACCTTTTGGCGTTAACCAGCCGCCAGCCACTTTGAGGCTGTGCTAGTTTATTAAAAACTAATAATCTAGACTAAACTTAATCCTAAGCTTCAGTCGCCTTAATCAACACACATACATTTTTTTTTTCAAGGCACATACATGGTGCGTTGGTGTTTGGTTGTTCCTTAAGGCTTAGGTAGTGGGTGGTTGCGGGTTCAAAACCCGTTTTCTCCAACAAAATTTTAATCTAACCCAAATTTAATCTAATCCCTAACATCATTAATTAACTTTACACTAAATAAAATAATTAATTTAAAATTATTATTACACTAATTTAACCTAAATTAACCTTAAATTAATTTAAACTAACTTGACCTAAATTATATATATATATATATATATATATATTACACTAAATTATTTTTACACTTAAAATAATAAAAAAAATTAGTAAACAAAAAAAAATCAAAAAATATATATATTTTTTTAAAGTGCGGGCACGCATGGATTCCACGTGCTTGCCTTGCTTCCTCCAGTTCCCTCGTATCTAACCCTAACCTCTATCGTATTAACCCTAGTTCCTCTTTTCCCCATCGTTTCATCTTGCGAAGCTTCTGGTTACGTGGTCGACCGCTATGGTTAACCCTCTCCTCCATACTACCTACAACGGGTGGGTGAATCTGCAAGCTTCTACATCAAGTGAATTTTGAGAGGAACTGTAATTGTTATTATTTATGTTTTCTTTCATGGCTATAGTTTTCCCTTCATAACAATAGTTTTCAGTTTTCCTTTCACAGCCATAGTTTTCAATTTTCCCTGCATCCCCGAATTCCAATTCAACAACCACAGGAGCTTCTTCCGCTTTAGGGAATCAACTGGTGGAATGGAAATGACAAACTATGAAGCTATTGATCATTTGTATGTTGTCCTACTCTCCGATCTGTGCGGGCAGCAGCAACAATTAAGTTTCAAATCTTCTCCACAGTCTGCGGATGTGAACTTCAAAGGAGGAATGCCTACTTCTGTGTCGTCAACCTTAGAAGAGCTCCCGACATCAATATTCTCTCAGGTTCTAGGCAGAGGAATACCTTGTAACAACAATGAGGCGGTGAAGGTCGACCAAGTGCATGTTTAGCCTCGCATCAATAATACTTCATCGGAGGAGAAGGTAGTTCCTTCTAACGTTTTCAATTCACTCTCCCCTCACTCTTCTGACTCTCACTCACACTCACTAATCGTGAACTTTCCATTACCTCCCCAATCTACTCAGCCCTCAGAGTCATATGTCAACTTCTATAAGGAACCGACGACTAAGCGTCCAAAAACCTTATGTTGTTATACGATGGAACATGTAATCAAGAAAATCGGAAACTATGAGAGCTCCTCTGCATCAGAAAAGGCCCCGACGAGAAGCAACAACAGCAGTATTATTCTCCGAACTTCCTCTTGATGGATCCTCATGTCGTTGCAGAGGGTAAGAGGAGGAACGAGTTCCGTTAAAAAAATCAGATGCCTTGAGAAGCTTATTCCGTGACTACTCCATGGAGATAGGCGTCGACCAGGGTTCGACTCCCAGTTGCACATGCATGAGGTGACTACTCCGTGGGGATAAGCGTAGCCTTTTTCCTGAACTTGGGAGGCTTGAATACCTGTAAGTTTTCTATTTCAAAATTCTAGATCTATTCTCTCTGTTCAGTTTTACTTTCTTGGTAGATCACTGCTAGTGAATGTCACGGCTTTCCATTAAACCGCCTCAACTTTTTTTTTTTTTCAATCGATTCATGAAATATATATTTAGTGTAGAGTCGGAAGATTTCTTGAAAATATAGATTCTTATGGGCTATTTAAATGGTTATCGAGTCCTAGCTTTGCCAGTCATCTTTTTTTATTAATATTTTTCTAAGTCCTCTAGATGACGTGTTTATGTGCAACAATTACCATTAATTGTCTTCTAGTTCAAATCCAAATGAATTCTCTCCGTTTGTGCGTATGGGATAGGCCTTATTGTTACAAATTACAAGTGAAGCCAACAAACATCACTGAACCTGGGCTTGGATCAGACCAGTGAGAACTAAGTTTCTTTGTTTTCTCAGTTCACTTCGGTCTTCCTGGTTAGGATTTGCCTCATAAATCTTCAAATCACTTGTATTGGCTAGATAAGAAGGCAAACGCAGGTCTGTATATACACACAAGATACTTCCCTTTTACCAACCTATTTTCGTGTCTCTGTTTAGTATTTCCATTAGGAAAAAAAAATTATTTCTTGTGTTTTGCATAGGCTAACCTTAAAAGGTAACCTCAGCCAGTTTTTGACCTGCCAGCATAAGAAATATCCAGTTTGCCATTTTCTGGAAACTTTTACCATGGCATAATGGCCTATGTTCTGTGTGCAAGTAATGTAAATTTATGGAAATTCACCTATTATGCTTCATAGGAACATGTTGCCCCTAACCACCATTTTCTGGTACCTAGTCTAAGAAAAATCTTGGTTAAATTATTCTGGAATAACTGTTAAATAATCATTCAAGGACATGATTATTACAGTGATTTCATGGAAGTAAAGGATAGTTATCCCTCACGGCTACATTAATTGATATTCTGCCAGTTTGGGGACGAGCAAACTTGCATTAATTTGCATCTACCAGTTTGGGGACTCTCTCGCTGCATCAGGATAAGGGAAATACCGCTAAAAAATATTTAGGGCATTTTAATTAGTTTTTGTTTTTGTTTTTATTTATTTATTTATTTATTTTTCTGGCTAGTAGGTTTGGTCTGGTGTTGTTGTTTTCTGCCAATCAGTGGCATTTATCTGTTGGGTTTTCTTGTTGTGTGAGGAATTCATCAGCTATTATCTATGAACTTTTTTTTTTTGAAATAATACTTCCTATATTCACATAAATATATTTACATCGTCAAATCAAAAACAAAGTTGAAGTAAAGTCCAAATAGGTAGCAGGTTCTAATACCAAATGTAGGGGTAGGTTTAGGGTTGATCGTAGTTTTCAGTAGCTATATGTTTCTCACACAAATTTTAGGATGTAATTTTTTTTTTTAATTAACTTCATTTTAGATGTCATAAAATTTTTGTTATGATACCCAAATATTTCTCTAACAACCCTAGTAGCTTGTTTTACTTTAGTAAATTCGTGTTAAAATTCGTATTGCATTTATTTATTTTATTTTTATTTTAATTAAAATTTCTGTGTTTTGTTTGCAGGTTAGGCGTAGATGGAGTTAGAGCTGGGAACTTGGCCCATAGGCCCAGATTTCAAACTAAGATGCTCTGATACCATGTGTAAGGGGCCAAATAGATTTAACATCAAATAATTACATAATTGTAACAGTATTGATTTCAGAAAATTCACAAATTTCTTCTATATTGAATAAAATGGTAAAATTTATCAAATTCCTTTAATTGAGTACATTCACATATAGATTTAACAACGAATATTAAAATTTTCTAACATAATAAAAAAAATTGCAATATTTTAAATACCTGGGTCTGATGCTAATAACCCTCTGTTTTTCCGCTTTCCTTCTTGACCGTTGCTGCATTGTGTAAACACTGCCCAAAACCTAGTTCCACCCTGCCAACTAGGTAACTTCCTAGCTCCAGGATATCATATGGATATCCTGGCCCCCGTGCCCAAAACCTCCAGCAACCCCGGTGCCTAAACTGATACAATCCCACTCCAAAACTCCACTCCTCTCTGCAAAATCCAAGAGCCCCCAAAATCAATCCCCCATCTCCCGTAGAATGACCTCCCATAAACCTCCTTCCCCTCCATATTCCTCCTTCACCGACTTCCCCCTCGTTTACTTCCCTACCTAACCCATTTATTACCTTATCTTATCCTTTCGTCCTTAATGCCCCTTATCCCCTTTATTTATTATTTTATCCCATATTTAATGTCTTACCCCTTTGAATTAATACCTTATCCCTTTCCGTGTACGTAACTCTTAATTTAATAAAATAATTTATTAACACCCCTTTAATCCTTTACTTAATTAATTAATGAGTCAATTAATAATTAATTAATCCTTGACAATCATGAATAATTAATTAATAATAAATAATTAGTTAATGTTATTTTAAGAAATAATTATTGTTTAGCTAATCTTTTAGGACAATTATATTATTAAATTAATTATAATTAATAATCATATACATCTATTTAAGCAGGGTCGTTACACAAACATTGGTGGGAAACTTACTGGGAGAAAATTTCCACAGATGAATCTAGAATATATGGGGCCAAGCCCACTTGGGATTTTTTTATGGATGAGGTCAAGGAACAATATTACCATGTTGATAACTATGAAGACTAGTACATGAGATGGACCACACTGCGGCAAGAGAAGGGCCAAAAGAGTGTCAGAGTTCACAAATAATTTCCATACCTTATGTACCAAGATGGGTATCAAAGACTTTGAGTGACATCAGGTTCTGAAATACTGTGGGGCTCTGCATAGGTACGTCCAAACCAAAATGAATTTCCTAAACATCTCATCACTAGGAGTTGTCTATCGATATGTTTTCAAAATTGAGAAGACATTTGGGCACCAGAACAAATGGGAGTTCGGGTCCGCAAATACGCAAAAACCAAAGCATGATAAAGATGGCCCTAACCAACATCCTTCCAAAAACCATTCCAATACATAGGAAAATAATGGTAAGGGAAATACAAAGAATGTCACTAGGAAGTGGTGCAACTTCCACAAATTCCCCTGGCACAACACCGATGAATGTCGCTCAAAACATTCATTGGTGGCTGAGATCAAAGATAGTGAGCCGAACCCAGATTCAGAATATGATCCAGAAAATAATGAAAAAAGACAAATCATCGACATAGACCCCACTGCTATTGTCTCGACTGCAACAATTCAACCAAAAGAACCAACGGATCCTAAAGAGGGGGAGCACCTCTTCCATTCACAAATTTGGGTGAAGGGGACCCCATTTCATTTCATTGTTGATAGAGGAAGCAAGAAGAACCTCATATTAGCTGAGGTCGTCAAACAATTGGGGTTGTTGACAACACCACACCCACAACCATACAACATCAGATGGCTTCATGAGGGACGAGATCTTTGTGTCAGCCAATAGTGTCTCTTGTCCTATGGCATCCAACCCTTCAAGGATGTGGTAGTATGTGATGTTTACCCTCTTTATGTATGTGATGTTGTTTTGGGCCAACCATATATGTGCAAATTTCATGTTTTTTATGAATCTCGATCTCGTAGTGTCATTATTACTCTAGGGGGTCAGCTCTACAAAATACGAGAGGTAGTTCTGACTATTGTTCCACGAAAATAGTGTCACGAGGTAATTTCTCATAATACAAAATTCATCCTCTTCACAATCTGTTCAAAGGATGCATAGAAGGCCACTGCAACCACTGCAGCCTCAACACCTTCTATCCAATTGAAGTAGATTGTAGAAGAGAAATTTGATATTGTTTCTTCACCTACGATCATTCCTACGCAATTTCCCATCAATCCCTTAGACAACAGGTTGGTGGAACAGATTCAACCCCTCGAACAACAGGTTCGTGACAACCTTCCACAGACCAAGCAACGCAACTTCTCCAACAAGGAATGCAACTCACCAAGATTTAGATTCAACAAACGTTTTCCTCTCTTCCTCGGGCACTCAATGTAATGGAGACCATTTCTTCCTAATGGGGGAGGAATGATCCAGGTGGATATTGGCGGCCACCCACCTATTCCAAATTCCAATTGGCTCATCTTGACAGCTTTCAATTCAACACGTTTCTTTGTAATGGGGACACTTCTTTGTAATTATGGGTTCTACATTTCTGAGGCTGTCTTGAAGCCCTACATAACATCTAGGTAGATATTGGTGGCCACCCATCTAGTCCAACTGGCCTATTTTGGAATTTTTCATCTCAGTACATCTTTTGTACATCCGCGGTCGTTTTGATGCCCTAAACAACATTTGTTGGGCTTTTCATATTCAAATTGTTTATAGAGTCAAAGTTTGACAAAACAATGTACAGTTCTCGAAAATACCTTTCCAACGGGATATCACACGCCTAAAACAAAGATTATATGCAAAATTTATGACCATGGGAAATTGATGTGCTAACTTACCCCAATGGGGCCCACATGACTTTTGGCGCTTCATCTCCTAGGGTTAGGTTTTTGGATGTCTATCATTTTGGCATTCATGTTTATTGTAAAAAGGCCTTTAGAGCCTCATTGTACTCATCTTATTGCGAATGAGCATAGCCATCACATCTCTTCTCAGAGATAAAGATGCCACCATTCTGGCGAGTCTTGCACTTTGTATTTTTACAGTCACTGTACATTTATTTCATTAATAGAAATCATGTATTGTTGTATTTCTTTGTTTCTGGAAATATTTATATGTGTTTCATTTTAATATCTCTTCTTTCATTTCGTTCCAAAAATAATCTAGATCATCATGTTACAACGTTTCATTTATGGTGCTCCTCCAACTCATTGAAGGATGACTCTATTCAATTGAGTTTATTTCAACTCACTCTCATAGGGGGTGTTGCAAAATGGTATATCGAGCTCGATAGATCAAAGTATTCTTACTTTAACAACCTAGAAATGGTTTTCTTAAACCATTTCCAGTTACTAGTGAGATATGATGCCGACACCAAGTTGCTGGCCAACTTCGAGAAAACAAAATTCGTCCATATCTCCGATCACATTTGAGAATGGCATTGCCGAAAGAGCTTGATCAAAGTGAAGGTCCCTTCTGCATTTTTTCTCAAGTGGTTTCTAAATTCCTTGGTGCCTTGTGTCTCCAAATACATTGTGACTTGCAAAGTATTTTCCAAAGAAGAGTCTATTATAAGAGCCCAACAACTGGAATTGATTTACTCTCAATCTGGTATGTTGTACATGATTCTCCCAGATGCACCACAATAAAATTTTGACAAAACCAAACATAATTTTGGGCCTCATGTCGATGGTATAGTGGGACCAACACAAAGAAATCCCATAGATAAATTGAGTAACCAGTTGCAACAGTTATTGATTCAACAGTCTGTGGCCAACCAAACTTTTGTTTCGACTTCCCCTGCAACCCAAACGTCAGAAGTACACTATGTGCAGTTGAAAAATCCCGAGGGTAACCAACAACCGGAGGGAAAGAGGAAATCCAAAGGAAATAAAGGTAATGGGGATAAAAAGGTTGTGACTAATTATGGTGAGGGTAAAAACGAAAATAAGAAGCTGAAGTTTCCATGTAAGCTTTTCATAGAAGATCACTTGACTTACCAATTCCCTCAACTTGAGGAAGCCCAAAATATTTTGGCATAACAACAACATGTTGTGTTAAATAACCCTTTCCCACAAGGGAAAAATATGTCTCAAGATTCCTCATCCACGAATGCACCTGGGGGTAATCAGGGAGCCCCCACACCTAATGCGAATAATGGACCCACAAATGTATACATGATGAGATCAAATACTCATCTGTAGACCAAGGGTCACAATTACAGAATTCCAGAATATGTTGACAAGGGAAAAGAAGCTTCCAACCCATCGCCTCCTCTTCATATTGAGAATACTATGGGAGAAACTATGACTATCATCCCTAAGGGTGTGTTTAAGAAGGATTCTCACAGACTGAATGAAAGGGCTTCTCAGAAATACTTCATCGTCGAGGATCTGGAAAAAACTCCTTGTGCGATGTCTACTCTGAAAGTTCTCCAGAGTTTCCCCTCATAGAGAAAATCATTGTTGTCTGCCTTGGGCACTGTCGAGACTGCTAACTCGGGAATGATAGTTTTTTACCCTACCGATTCTAAAACTCGTCTGCCTCACCATGTCACTTTTCAGATAGTAGTGGTTTATGCGACGAAATCATTGACATAGAACATTTTCCACACGGTGGTAGACGAGGGTTATTCAAATTACATGATTTCATTGGCATGTTGGAAGGCCATTTGCCAACCCAAGTTATCTATTTTTCCAATGTTGTTAACTGTGTTCGACAACCATTATTTTAGACCACATGGCATAATCCCCTCCTTCCCCATGCATTTGGAGGGAAAAACCATGTGTGTCTAGGTAGATGTAGTCAATGCACCTCTCGACTACAATCTTTTGTTAGGACAGAGGTGGACCTACACTATGACAGTGGTTGTATCCACAATTTTTTGAGCCTTATGTTTTCCTCATGAAGGTCAGATCATAACCATTGATCAATTATCCTTCTCTAGTCCTGACCCTTCATCGGGGGTATCCATGGTCCTGATGATTGAAAACCCACAACCATGTACCGTCAACTTAGGTGCCATATTGTTTCCATATCTAATGGGGAATTTTGATTATTTTCCACCTTCAAATGATATCAAGTTTATTTCATCTTTCCCTGATCAATCGAAGGTTGTGATATTTCAAGTAAATTCTTTTCGTACGAGTTATTTTAATGACCTGTGGACTTTACCATCCCCATCAGCTTCGATGGATGGCATAGGGCATCTTGGAATGGCTATGCCCCTATCCATTGTTGAGGTTGTGTACTACATTGTTTAGAAAACCTCGACCAACCCTAATATGGCTTCCCCACAGGAGTTAGATCCCGTTCTCAATCTTGTTTCAATGTTTTGGCTCATGACTCTCTTACTACTCACAATCATTTGGACTTGGTCTTGCCCCTCCGACGAGGTGATTTTGGAGGAAATGAATGGGACAGATAGACCTTTGGATGATATTCACCATAGATCTTATTTTTACTCGAGTTGAGGAGAGTAGAAGCAGTAGAGTTCACCATGACCATATATAGAGATGCCACTTTTCCTTTTAACCCTCTGGCCACGCACGCAATCTATGCCAAGGGAAACATGGCCAGTAGAGTTGAAACAATTCCAATTGACATCTCTAGAACCCCTGGCATAATTGAAAATGTCTTCATCAGAGTGGATTTTTCCTCTCATGATATTTAGGTGTAGACTAAATTATTTAAAGATTTTCACAATTTTTTTTCCTAGTCTTATGAGGAGATTCTAGGAAATGACCCTCGTATAGTCAAACACGAGATTAGGACTTACCCCGATGCTAATAATGTGTAGTAGAAGCTTCACCCATTCAATACTCGTGAGGCAACAATGATCAAGGCTAAGGTAGAGAAACTCATTAAGGCTGGTTTGATCTATCTATTGAAATTGATAGAATCTATCAATTTCAAACCCTGTTCCTTTCAACAAAAAACAAGGTATGATTCATGTGTGTATGGAATTGCATGGTCTAAATAAAGCTTGCCTGAAATATAATTTTCCAACCCGATTCATTGATCAAATTGTCGATGAATGTGAGGGTTGTGAAGTATTTTCTTTTATGGATGGTTTTTCCGGGTACAACCAGATTTAGATCAAACCCAAGGATCAACATAAGACTGTGTTTATATTTCCTTGGGATACTTTTGCATGCAGGAAAATGTCTTTTTGCCTTAAAAATGTTGGAGGCACTTTTTAGTTAGCCATGCCATTCGCCTTCCATGAACTCAAGAATATAGTTGAGGAGTATCTTGATGATATGGCATCATGTTCTCATAAGAGATCTGATCATCCCTCCCACTTACAAATTATTTTTGAGAGGTGTCTCTACTACCGAATTATCCTAAATCCGAACAAGTATAGTTTTTTCTTAACATCGGGACATTTTTTAGGTTTTATCATGTCCACTAAAGGGATCATGGTCAATGCTCTAAAGGTTGAGGCAATATTTCAATTTCCTCCCCTATGCACAATCCCCCATATACAAAGTCTACAGGGGAAAGTTAACTTTCTTCGGTGATTTGTTTCCAACTATGCTGATATTACTAAAGGGTTTATGCATCTCTTGAAAAAGGGGTCCCATTCTATTGGGATGAATCATCTCAACAATCTTTTGAAGTGTTGAAACATGCTTTGACATCTTCCCCTATGATCGGTCCTCCATATTATGGCAAGGATTTCTTGTTGTACTTGGTTGCAGCAAAGTCTACTATTGGTATGTGTTGATTAAGGTTGGTTGTCATTGATGTCAACCCTTGAAGAAAGCCATGTAGTCCAAAGGTTTAGGTAATGGAGCCAATTTTATTTGATGTAAATATGAATCATTATTTTCTTGTCATGGTTGATAATAATTACAAATGGATGAACTTCAAAGTGGTCTCATTATGGTGAAATCCCTCATGGGAAGATGCATTGCGGATTGAGTTATCCTAGAAGTATGGTTAGAGAACCCATGTTTATTTGTGGAATAATGAGATGAAGGTTAGTGAATTTTTCAATGAAACTATCCTATATGGATATTTCTTTTCATTCCATTTCCGGTGGTATGTGGAACATCACATAACTCCTCACGGTTAGAGAGTTATGGCCATGAGAAGTTGGAGAACCCAGGTTTGAGTAATGGACCCAAGTTTGTTTGATGGATAATGGTATAAGTTTTGATATGTTTTCAGGTAATACTATTATATATGGATAGTACATGTCATTCTATTTCTGATGGTATGTGGAACGCCACATAACTCCTCGCGGTTTGAGAGTTATGGCCTTACAAAGTTGGAGGACCCTCATATGTCATCTAGAAGCCCCAAAAGGTCAAAGTAGTCAAAGTGGA
>SNQJ01S0079699.1:31811-46575 GCA_010110895.2 Picea sitchensis
AGATCCTTCATGTCAAATTTGGAGGATAGCTGTGATTTCACCTCCTTGATAACATCCATGTTATTTCCTACCAACAACATGTCATCAACATACAACACTACATAAATGAAGTATTTACCAACCTTCTTGGAATATACACAGTGATCAGCCTTGCTTCTTGCAAATCCCAATCCAAGGATGTATGTGTCAAACTTTTGGTACCACATCCCTGGTGATTTATTCAGACCATATAATGACTTCTTTAGCTTATAGACCAACTCTTTCTTTCCCTTCACTACAAAGCCTTTTGGCTGCTTCATGTAGATTTCTTCTTCCAAATCCCCATGTAGGAATGGTGTCTTCACATCCATCTGTTCCACTTCAAGATCAAAAGAAACAACAATAGATCAAATAAATATAATAGAAGTTAACTTGGAAACAAGAGAAAAAATCTCACCAAAATCAATTCCCTCTACCTGGGAATAACCTTTTTCTTCTAACCGAGCTTTGTATTTCTCCACTTTACCTTGTGCATTAAACTTCTTCTTAAACAACCATTTGCTACAACCATATTTTCTTCCAGCTGGCAGCTCAACTATATCCCATGCCTCATTCTTATCCAAGGCATCCATTTCTTCAACCATGGCCTTCTTCCAGAGTTTACTATCCTCTGAATTCACTGCTTCCTTGAAAGTTCTGGGATCATCATCAGTAATAGATAAGGCACAATTGGAATGGAAATCAGGTGGACTACACCTTTCTGGTTTCCTTTTATCTCTCACTAATCTCCTCAATACTGGGGTATGAGGTTCTTCTTCTTCTCCTTCTTCTTCCTCTTCCTCAGATGATTCAGATTTTGCATCATCCAACTCAAGCTCTATTTTCTCAGGTTCGTCTTGCTTTGGTAGGAATTCTTGCTTGGACACATCTTTTTCCTCTCTAAAAACAACATCTCAACTGTAAATAGTCTTCTTGGTTTCTGGGTTACAAAGATTATAAACTTTCACACCATCTTTATAACCAATAAAGATACACTTTTCAACCTTTTTATCTAGCTTACTCCTATTTTCCTTTGGAACATGTACATAAGCATCACAACCAAACACTCTAAGATGTTGAAGAGAGGGTTTCTTTCCATACCATACCTCATGTGGATTTTTATCATCCAACGTTGATGAAGGTGATCGATTGACCAAGTAACATGTACCCACTGCCTCTACCCAGAATTCTTGTCCTAACCCGGAACCGCTGAGCATGCTCCTTTATTTTTCCATCAGTGTCCTATTCATCCTTTCTGCAACTCCATTATGCTGAGGAGTGTATGGAGTAGTCTTTTTCCTTGCTATACCACACTTCTTACATAATTCTTTGAATTCATTTCCATAGAATTCTCCACCATTATCTATTCTCAATACCTTTATTTTCTTCTCTGTCTAATTTTCTACCAAAGCCTTAAACTCGTTAAATTTATCAAATACCTCAGATTTATTTATAAGAAAATAAATCCATGTGTTCCTTCAAAAATCATCTATGAATGAAACATAATACACAGATTGACCTAGAGATGGAACATGCACATGTCCAAACACATCACTGTGTATCAATTCTAAGATCCCCTTTGCTCTTGTAGCACCAAATGGGAATCTTACTCGATTATGTTTACCATATATGCAATGTTCATAGAAATCAAAATCCAGAGTGCAATTAGACATACCTTCAACCATGCCTTTACCATGTAGTGTTCAAAGGCCCTTTTCTCCAATATGCCCCAGTCTTTGATGCCACAGGATGGTCTTCTTTTCAGGGACGGTATTGGTCTTGTATTCTTTATTTGTTTTCTCAAGGAAAACAGAACTATTACACCCATTAGTATAAGTGCTTCCCAACAAATTGTACAGAGTTCCACACCGAACTCCCCTCATCAACACCATTTCTCCTCGTACCATCTTGCAAGTGTTCTTTTCAAATACAGTTCTCACTCCTGCATCAACCAATTTGCTTATAGATATTAGGCTCCTATCTAGTTTTGGAATGTGCAGAACCCCAGGGAGAGTTCTAATCCTTCCATCTTTTAGCAGCAAATTAACCCTTCCATGTCCCAAGATTTTGGTTGTCGAGTCATCTCCTAGGAATACATCACCACCATCGTAATTTTCATATTCAGAGAACCACTTCCTGTGAGGAGTCATATGGTATGATGCACCTGAGTCGATCAACCATACATCATGGTATACATGTGTACTTGTAGATTCCAGGAAAACATCACCTCCTTCTTTAGTGGAGGTTCTCGCCTCTATGGAAGAGGTACTATCAAATCCCTTTGTTTTTTCAACCTTCTTAGACTTACAATCTTTCTTATAATGCCATGTTTTACCACACTTCTAGCATTTCCTCAAAGATTTTCCTGGAGACTTAGATCTACCTATAGATTTAGGTCTCCCCCCTAAAGGCTTACCAGGATTCCTGTCTTGAGTATGACCTCTTACAAATAAAGCATATATGCTATGACTATCCATGCTTTTTTCCCTCATCTCTTCAGATAACAAGGATGAAACTACATCCTCATACTTCAATGTAGATTGAGTGGTACTACCAATTTCTACAAACAGATTATCCCAAGAGTCTGGCAAAGAACATAACAAAGTAATACACTTATCTTCTTCTGCAATCGTAATATTGAAAGAGACAAGTTGACTTACCAGAGTGTTAAAAGCATTTAGATGTTCTGTCACAGAATCTCCATCTTCCATCCTAAGATGATACAGCTTCTTTCGAAGAAACAATTTGTTTACGAGGGACTTTGATTGATACAAATTCCCCAAATTATCCCATTGTTCCTTGGTTGTAGATTCTCCCGATACATTCAACAACACCAAATCTGCCAGGCAGAGTCGAACAATACTCCTTCCTCTTATCTCCAACTTCTCCCAATCTTCCTTCGACATACTAGCAAGTGGTGTACTAGTAGTTTGTGTACTAGTAGGTTGTGTACCAGTAGCCTGTGTGCTAGTAGACGGTGTACCAGTAGGTTGTGTACTAGGATCCATAGTGATCCATTGTTCTTTGTCTACAAGAAGGTCCTCCATCTTGAGCTTACATAGCTCAAAGCTTTTACCTTTGAACTTCTCTATCTCGATTCTAGATGAGCTTGCCATTCATCTTTTTATACTTGAATCTCCACTGCAAAATATCCCACTAAACCCAAGTTTAACACAGACCCAAGATAAACTTGATCTATCAAGACCGAGCCAAATCCTCAACAACAAAGGCATCCCTCTGAAGCCAAAAATGAGCTCTGATACCACATGTAAGTTTTAAGCATATAGATTTTTAAGCAAAACATAGATTAATCAATGGCTCATACACAGAGTACACAAAGATTTTATACTGGAAACCCTCAACTGGGAAAACCTTTCTTATATTCATTATATCTCGAATTTCACCATTCACTATACAATATATACAATGTTTTTAGGTATTACGTAGATACCAAAACCCTAATCCCTAACACCGGGATTAATTTAGTAAACCACTAAAAATAGCAAAATACGCTAAAAATAGAAAAAATCGCCCAAAAACAAATTTCGAGGCACTGCCCCGAATGCTGCACGTAACCAGGGGGGCCATACCTACCCCCCTAGGAAAGCACTCGGTGCACACGACACATACAAGGCCCACACACACATATGTAAAGAATATAACACATACCCAACAAAAAGGATATAGTTCCTGTGGGGGAGTCGGATTAGGGTTTTCTGAGGCTTGTTGGACAAAACTGTATGTAACCTCAGCAATGGATAAGGGAATAGCCATTCCAAGGTGCCCTACCCCTTCCATTGAAGTCAATGGGGAAGGTAAAATCCATGGGTCATTAAAGTAACTCGTTCTAAAAGATGCGACTTGAAAAATTGCAGCCTTCGACTAGTTAGGGACAACCGAAACAAACCTAACATCATTGGCAGGAGGTGGATAATGAAAATTCCCCATTAAATATGGAAACAATCCAACACCTAAGATGACAGTACCTAGTTGTGGGTTTTCAATCATCGGGATTGTGGTCCTCCGTGTATGCCCCCGATTAAGGGTTAGGACAGGAGAAGGAATAATTGATCGATGATTATGATCTGGCCTTCATTAGGAAAACATAAGACCCAAAACACAGTGGAGACAACAGTTTTGATAACGTAGGTCCAAATCCTCCCTAACAAAATATTGTAGTCGAAACTGTAGTTGGATGGTCAATCTTTCAGACTACTTCTATTTCGACACACATTTTTTCCCTCCAACTACACGAGGAAAGAGGGAATTATGCCATGTGGTCTGAAAGATTGACCATCAAACATAGTTAAGAATGTGGGTGATGGAGACAAATCAGGTTGGACGATGGACTTCCAACATGCCAATGACATCATGTAAGTTGAGGCACCCTCATCAAACACCGTACGAAAAATGTTTTGTGTCAACGATTTTGTGGCGTACACCACTACTATATGAAAAGTGACATGGTGAGGAAGATGAGGTTTATGGTCTGTAGGGTAAAAAATGATCATTCCTAAGTTAGTGGTCTCGGCCACTCCCAAGGTGGACAACAACACTTTCCTCTGTGAGGGATAACTCTAGAGAACTTCTAGAGCAGACATTGCATAAGGAGCTTTTGCCAGATCCTCCGCGATGGAGTAATTATGAGCAGCCCTTGCATTTGGGCTATCAGAATCCTTTTTGAATGCACCTTTAGGGATGTGAGTCATCGTTTCTCCCACTGTCTTCTCAATTTGAAGAGGATTCAATGGGTTGGAGGCTTCTTTTCCCTTCTCAATAGATTCTGGCATTTCATAGTTATGAGCCCTGGTCTGTAGGTTAGCTTCGACGTTCATCATATAAATGTTTGCGGCACCATTACTAGTATTAGCCATGGAGGTTCCTTGACTGCCCCCAGTCATGCTTGTGGATGAGGAAGATTGAGCTAAATGTTTCCCTTGTGGAAAAGGGTTGGTCAACACGATAGGTTGTTGCTATGCTAATAGCTTTTGGGCTTCCTCAAGCCTAGGGAATTGGTAAGTCAAGTGGTCTTCTATGCAAAGATTATAGGGAAACTTCACCTTTCTCTTTTAATTTTTTCCCTAGCCAACATTATTTGCAGATTTCTTATCCCCCTTAACATTATTGTTTTTAGGTTTCCTGTTTCCCTCAGTTTTATGGTTACCCTTTGGATTTGTCAATTGCACACTGTGTACATCCGACATTTGGGTTACGGGGGAAGATGAACTAGGATTTTGGATGTCCACAATCTGTTGAATCGATAACTATTATAACTGATTAGACAACATATCTATGGGATTTCTCCGTGCTGAGACTACTATGCCATCAACGTGAGGACCAACATTTTGTTTGGTCTTGTCAAGAGTAGACCGTGGTGTGTCGAGTAGGATCTCGTATAGCATACCGTATTGAGAGTAAATCAAATCCAGTTGTTGGGCTCACATAATAACCTCTTCTTCGAAAAAAACTTTGGATGTTGCAACATCTTTGGATACGCAAGGTACCAAGGACTTCAGGAACCACTCGAGAAAAAATACAGGAGGGACGTTGAGTTTGATCAAACTCTTTCTCTGTCTCCATTCTCGTATGTGATCTGAGATATGGTCAACTTTCGTCTGCTTGACATTTTCCAGCAACTCTGTGTCAGCACCGTATCTTACCGGTAACTAGAAATGGTTTAAAAATACCATAGCTAGGTCATTAAAATAAGCATACTTCAAGTTGTCGATCTCGATATACCATTTCGCGGAACCCTCTATAAGAGTGTGTTGAAACAAATTCAACTGAACGAAGTCACATTTTAACGAGTTGGATAAGCACCATAAGTGAAATTTCATCACGTGATCACTTGGATCTTCGCAAGGATTTCCTTCGAAATTAGGGATGTCTGAGGGAAACTTAGTCGGAATGGGAGGCCAATGTAGATCATGACATATAGGTCGTTCAAAAGTATCTACAAGTATGGCAAATGCAAAGTTGCCAGAAAAGGTAGTCTCGATTGTGGCGGATTCACATGAAAAGAGGGGCATGGATTTTGGTTGGTTCCAGGTTGCCAGGAAAATTTTGACTGTTGGCCAGGGTTTTGGTAGAGAACATGGTGGGCTTGTCCAGAAAAAGGGACTTGCATTTGATTCTGCATCATCAGTTGATTCCCTAAGTTAGATGACATTCCATGTGTAGGGATTTCTCCTTGTATAGTGTTCCAAGGACCTTGGTTGGGGATGCCCCCAGTCAACCCTCCTAGCATAGGTATTGAACCCTGCCCGGGGTTCCACTGAGTGTGGGAGGGGTTTCCCCCGATCAACATCCCTTGTGAGGGAAACAAGCCCTGCCAATGATTTTCAAGACCTTGTGAGGCCGAAACTCCTATCATCACTCCTTGGGAAGGAATGAAACCTTTCTTATGGTTTTATTGACCAAATACGGGGTTGCCCCCAGCCAAGAAAGAGAAAAATGAGAAAGCATTGTTTCCAAATGCATCGAACAAAGAAAAATACATAGATCCTATTAGCACTGAGAGTCACCCTCAGATTGCGAGAGGATAAGCCCATGACCCATCAGAATGTTTGATGGATGTTGGTTTTATGAGTGGAGGTAAAATGGACAAAACTCAGTACAAGAATGATTTTAATACAGGAACTGGACAAGAAATGCATAGGGAAGTGAGGGCCTCATTAAATTTAGTTAGTGATTTGAGTTTAAGTGCTAGAAGAAGGAAGACTTAGTGAAAAAGGTGGGCAAGTATAACATGGGCATCTGGCTTTCAAGCAGCTTGGTGAAGAAAAAATCTGGCTCAATAACACTCTTGAAATTAATCTTTAGACACTGAAATATGTCACAAAAACATAGTGATCAAACCTACATCACAATGCAACTACAAAAACTTGACTGGATCCTCCATGCCCGAGCCTTTCAGTGTAAGGGGGAATAAGGTAGCAAGGAAGCTGACTAAAACTGGTCACAACAATACTGTAATCAAACCTACATTACAATAGAACTACAACCCTCGACTGGATCCTCCATGCCCGAGTGTTTTAGCACAATTTTTACAAAGAGATGAGAGAAGTTGACTTCTATTAATGTGAAAGTCTCAAATTTGATACATAACCAGAGAATAGTTCTGGCTTCAAAATATTACAAAATAGGGAGCTCTAATCAACCAGTTGACCACACTAACAAAATATCAAACTGATCTATTTACACTTATACCAGTCCACAACTACCAAGAGTACGATCTTGAAATGTCATTCAAAGCTTTGTGTATGATCAGTTCTCTGTCAGACTGGGCATGTTTCCCTCTGTTAGACGCAAACTAGGTTCAGTGAGAACCTGCAAAAAATCGACCATCGATGTACCCTACTGAAAGTATGGACTCCTTGGACATAAATATCGAGCCTTCCATTTATGGGTTGAGATGATGTTTTAGCTACCATCCCCTGCCTCATTAACTGAACCTTCATCGAGATTAGAGCACGATGAGACAAACGATCCACAGAAGACCACCTGTCGCGATTGGATTGGGCGTTGAGGTTGTGGGATTCAACCCTCGCTCATTGGATGGCCCCTCCTTAGGATTTGAGTGCGGCAGGTTAACTCTCGGGAAACCACTTTTAGACCTAGGATAGGTCTCTATATGTACATGTGCATATCGGGGCCACAAAAAGTGATTTGGACTTTCAAAATTTTCTAGCCCGATATGAACCTCCTTCTGATACGTTGCCTCCCCACGAAACCATGGTTTCAATATCGGCCTGCCCTTCGGATTTTAACATCCACGCATGTTGCAACCCCGATATGATTAGCGACCATCAATCTAGAGGGGAGCCGAGATCTGGGTGCGCTGGCCACTTTTAGTGCCCCTGCTAAAGTTTTATCCGCCCGCTAACTTTGGAGTCCTTCCATCTGCGTTTAGAGATAGCGCCACATTGAAAATGTGTAGGGAAAAATGCCATTGTAATTGCCTTTGCCTACTGTGTGTGATGATGGTTGTCACTTGCGAACCTAGACACTTTCATGTGATAACAAATCCCACTGGAGTCATGTAGGATTAAGGTCCATGCCTCCCTCTGCTGAACAAAATAGGGTTGGTATTAAGCTATATAGACTATTGAAAAGTGCCTCCGAGTGAAGGGGATGGAGGAAGAATGTGACCTCCACCATAATGGATAGAGCTGAACAAGGAAGTGGTTCCCCAAGTGACTCTTTTCAATGGAGCATTAGAGCTCCCTTTCCCCAGACAACCAGTCTATATAGTAGAGTAAGGTAGAACCAAACTGGAGTCAAAACCTGACATCCCATATGAAAAGGGAGTGCCAAACGCATTTTGGAGAGAGGGAACAATGGTTCTATTCATAAAAAGGATTGTGCCACTACCCAAATTAGTAGGCATATGGACAGTCATAGTCTTGACAGGCGGAGGTGGGGGAGGAGGTACAACACCCCCTCCTGCGGCAACTAGGATGGAAGTATGAGGACTCCCTGACGAAGTAACACTAGTTGCTTCCATTGCCGCTCCCCGAACAAACTGTTGTTCAGGTGAAGTCACCTCAAGAGGGGATATCTAAATTAGAAGTGTTTCTGATAAGTCAGTGATCAAAGGGTTTGTAGTCCTGGAGCCATCAACTTCAAGGTCAGAAACAATGGACTCCTCCGGTGCAGGAAAGTCTTCTCTTAGATATGGCTAGGGCATAGTTTCATGTGGCCTGGTAGCTTCAAGTGACCCATCTTGATCTATCCTGCACCTCAATGATGGTGAAGGTGGCTCCAAAGTAACTGACGATAGGCCTTGAAGCCTACGTGGACGACGGAGTTATTGATATTCCACCTTGTGAAATGATACGTCAATCGACACTTGAGAAACTTACCTGTGCAAGTGTAACTCAAACACAGAAGCACCCTCCAGGTATACTCTGCAAAGTGCATTCTGATTTCTTCCCTGGGTAACGCGATATCCCCATGCAGACACCCGTGTAAGTCCCTAAAAACATGCAATTATGTTGCCAGCTCGCTCACCAGGCGAGTACAATTAATAGTCGAGCTAATCATAATGAGAAGGACAACAAAGTATGAACCCTTTCAAGGGTATCGAAGGAAAATGGTTTGGAAGACAACTGAGGATCTCGAATGGATTCAAGGTCCATGAGGCTCCCTAGTCAAATGCGGTCAGTGTAATTCTCAAGAACGACCCTCAATATACAATCCCCACTACGCTTTGTTCATCTTTGGAGAGGTTATCTCCTCTACCGTTCCTCACACGACCTTGTGTTTAGCCCCTATGTTAGAGGGGGGTCCTGGTTGACTCTTACGATACTTAACTTAAAACACTCCTTATCACAGACTCCTATATTTGCTTACAAGGTCTTGAAGAGTTTCCTCTCCACACATATTTCAAGGCCCTAGAGCCTAGACTACTTGGTGGACCCTACCAACAAATGTCTAATTGATTTTAGATGTTAAACATTGATTTTAATTGGATTGATTTACTTAGAGGATATGGACATGCAACTTATGATGTTTACAAGAGATGAAAGAGAAGAAAAACTTTAGAGAATTTATGCAAAAGCAAACTAGGTTTGTCAATTGAAAGAAATGACTTTTAAATATTTGTAAATGCAAACTTTTCAAAATAGTATTCCAATATCCTATAATGCCAAAAGTTGCCTAAAAGAGATTTTCATTTTACAATGTAAACTACTAAACCTTTAGGGAAATAGCAAAGAAGGAACTTTGAAACATAAATCTTTTCTTTTGTGAAAAACAACCTACGCTACAACTACCAAACAAAGTGCATAACTAAATGANAACACAAGTAAATGATTTTTTTCATTTTTCAAAGCATAAAACAAGATAAAGAGAAAACAAAACCCTAATACTAGCACAAACCCTAGACCACCGTGTAAATGCAGGGATTCACTAGAATCCAGAGGAGGATATAACACTTATAGGTTCACTCTAAAACTTTAAAGTGAATCAAAAGAAAATAAAGAAACAAAAGAGGTTCTTTACCAAAATCAAGTTCAACTGAATCTTTGACCAAACCAAATACCATTAATAGAGACCCTGTAGATTTCAAGAAGGCCTTAGAAGCACAAAGCTTCTTGTTAGGAAAGAAAAAGTCTTTTATTTTTAAAAAACCTTCTAAAAAATAGAGACACAGGTCGTGCACTAGAAGCCTACGTATGTACATGGGTTGTATACTATGCATACTTTGTATGTATGCTGGATAAAAAAAGAATAGGGCGCATACACCTCTAAAAAAATTCAAAAAGAAAAAATGCTTGGATAACTGACTGGGTAGGGAAGGCTGGTAGGCACCTGGAAGGTGACCAAAGACCCTAAATTGACTCAGTAAACCTGAAAAACTCAAAAAGAAATTGAAAAAACCAAATTAAACAAAAATATCCCACTAAGACCCTAGAGAGACTCCCCAGTGGAGTTGTCAATTCTGCTATCGGGGAAAATCCCCCTATACTGGGTTTATGTACAAGAAAATCACTGACTTCCCTTAAAATATTTTTCTACCCTTAAGCTACCCCAAACCTACCTAAACTGAATGACAAGAGAGAGGAAATAAGGTCAATAGGTGCACCTTAAGTCCTTGCAGCTGGTGTAGATCTCTTTCGCCTTTGCAGCTTCCTAGATTGCAGGTCTCCTCCCAAAGCTGACCTGCAAAAACTTAGGAAAACAATTCTAGAACGCACACAATGTGTACTTATCACTTTCAATGTTCATATATAGAAGTAAATTCATAAATCAATAAAAGCATATAGACATAATGTTTTGGGACATGAATGAACTCTTTTATTCAATATGAAGATAAAAAAGATTACAACCTCCATCGACAATCGCTCTACGAACCAGGTCTAAGATCCTCTATTGTGGCTCCAAGTGCATCAATCCCATGCAATATTCTCACAACCAACTTATCACTTGGGAAAGGATAAAGGGTTGTATAGGGAGAAAGGGTTGGAAGGGAAGGCTGAGGCCAAAACTCAGAATAGGATGCGAAACTTGGGCTAAGAAGGGGAAGGGATTTTGGCAGTGTTTTCTTATTCTCTTTCTTGTCCTTTCAAATGAGACCCCAAGACCTCTTTTTACATGATAAAAATATTGTTATTCAGTTTGGGGACAGGCTACAATGGGTAAAATGGTTGGGATACCCTCTATGGCCCGTAAACTTTATTGAATTCCTTGCAATTTTATATTTTTTTTAACTTTTGGAGGTAAACACGGGCTAAATAGCATGAAACTCACATATGTATGTGATATAACTAGCATGCAACACACATGTGTACGTAGGCTATCAGTTCATTAGGGCACGTACATTTTCCAAAAAATGGTTTTTTAAGAAGAAGCCTCAATAATATTTTGGAAAAATATGTAAGTGGAAAGGCCAATGTCATATATGCATATGTAAGGCATTTTTGGACTATAACACTCATGAAGAAGTAAATCTTGTGTTGAATGAGTGTCACATTGGAGCATGTGGTTGTCACTTGTCTAAGTTAGAAACAAGAAAGAAAATTCTTCACGATGGATACTTTTGGCCCTCATTGATCAAAGACTGTGTACAAGCAGTCAAGAAGTGTTACCCATACCATATCTTCTCTTGAAAGATGCAGGCACACCCTACTCCCATGTTTCTAGTATTTGTTGTTGGTCCCTTCACTAAGTGGGGGGTTGATTTCACTACATTCCACCTAACTTCAGCTAGGGGGCATCATTATATCATCGTGTAAATAGACTACTTCACTAAGTGGGTCGAGGCCATGTTGACATTTAGCAATGTCGAAGAAATGACCATGCTATTCATTTTTAACCAGATTGTAGCTAGGTTTTGTATTCCAAAGGCGATTGTCACAGATCATGGAAGTAACTTCCAGAATAAGATGATGATTGATTTAACATAAAAACTGGGGTTTAAGAAATATCATTCATCACCCTACTATCCACAGGAGAATGGCCAAGTGGAAGCTGTCAATAAGTCTCTCAAGAATATTCTTCAGCGGATGATCAATTGGCCAAGTCGAACTGGAATTTGATGTTGCACTCAACACTTTGGGTGTATCAAACCTCAGTCAAGACTTCTACTAGTTTTTCTCCTTTCCAACTCATTTACAGAATGGAGGTAGTCTTTCCCATAGAGTGCCAAATTCCCTCTCTTAAGTTGGCAGTATAATTACTTCTCAGCACAACTCCACTTGAAAAGCATCTGCTATATCTCGAGCATCTTGATGAGTAGCGTTGAGTGCAACCTTGGCCAACGAGGCTCACAAATAGTGTTTCAAGTGTCAATATGATCGGTCGGTCCAGACTAGATTTTTATCAGAAGGCGATCTTGTCTTGGTCTATGACCAAGATAAATATCCCTTGGGGGCAGGAAAATTCAAAACCATGTGGGTCAAACCGTTCATTGTTAAGAAAGACTTAGAAAAAGGTTCTTATCAACTAGTTTAGTTCAAAGGTAATTCTTTGTCTGAGCCTAGAAATGGGCTATACATTAAGAAGTATTACACATAGGTTGGTCACCTGAGTGTGAAATATTGTGTGTAATGTATATTTATACATTTTTGTGTCATTTTGTCTTATGGACATGTAGTGTTTTGTGATTTTTTATTGTGGAAGATGTCAAGTGAATCTGAGGTTTATGTTGGGTTTGCAGACGGTGCTAGATGACACACTGGGAGGATTTCTTCCACAACTTGGGTGATCTTCATGCTCACTGGTCAGTTGGTTTCTTCTGGAAGTATTTTTCTAGGCAAATCAACCAATAACGTTGTCGAGTATAGTGTTGTAATAGAATTACTATGTGATGCATTGTCACATGGTATTTCTCACCTCCAGGTTCATCTAGATGCTCAACTGGTTGTGTCTCAGTTAAATGGAGTGTACTACATATACGATCCCACCCTTCACCGACTATTCCTTAGGGTACGTATATTAGAACATTGTTTTGATTATATTACATATATTCATGTTCCTAGGATATCTAATCAACTAACTGATGCATTGGTTAATCATGTATTAGATTGGCATATTGTATACACATAAAAGTAAAATCACACACATAGACACACATGTAAATACATTTGTACAAAAATCCTTACTCCATAAGGAAAAAATATGTTTATATATATAATATGTCCAAATTAATGTCATATGTACAAAGTTGTTATAACCCTAAATTGCACCACACATGCTTACCTGGCATCAGGCCAACTCATATCCCTTCTTTGCCAAAAATCTGCTGAACAACTCTTTGAAAATCCTCTTGTGTCAAGGCCCACGCGCCCTAACCCATTACTGCATGCGTGTACACGCTGGCTGACTCACAACAGCCCATGTGTACCTAACAAAGAATGAAAAAAGGAAAGTTGCTGATGGAACAAAAATCTATGGTTCAGTTAACTGAAACTCCCGACCATGCATGGCCGAGGGATTATCCAAAACCCTAGTTCCTTCTAGCCTATAAAAGAAGGGGTAGGGGTACCATTTGGAGGAGGAAAAAATATAGCGAAGAAAATCTTCCCATTTACGTAATCCATTGTCTGGACCCTTTAGCCTTTCCTCATGCCAAAGGAGATTTAACGCAAAGCAGTTGAAGGACAAAAGAAGAGGAGCCCAGGATCAGGTTCAAGGAGCGGTGGCTGGTCTCAACTTTTGTGAGTTGCTTCGTTTTTAAATAATAAAGAGAATGCTTTTCCCGTCCCAATTCATGAATTGTCTATGGTTTGATTAATTTATGCTTGATTTCTAACCCTTGAGTATAGAAGTAGCATGCATGCATAGTTGTTGTTTGTCTTAAGTGCAGGTCATCTTTGTAAGGAGCAACGCAAACAAGTAATCAAGCACAATGGAGGATCGACATCGAACGCCAGTAATAAGGTAGGTGGTCCTTTTCCATGCATTTACCTAGAAAAAGGGATTTAAATCTTGGGATGTAGGTAAAAAATTAGTTTCTATTCGGTCAAATATGCATGCAAAGTAGGCCCTAATTTGCTAGTCCGTAGGGTGTTTTTCCCAACAACAGAATTGGCGACTGTACTGGGGAGAATACTCTTTAGGGTTCCTGGATTTATTTAAGTTTTTTGGGTAGTTTAAAGACCAGGTTTTCTATTTTTTCTTTCCGTGTCTTTTTTTGTAAGGTCTGAGCTAGCAGGGAGTCTAGTTTTCCATACTAGCTTTCCCTGACTTTTGCTTGACTATATTTTTTGGGACACACAGAGGTACACGCGTCCTGTAGAAGGAATGAACGCATGTACCCACACCCTATCCTCTGACAGCCTGTGTGTGAATGCTAGCTGTAGAGATAACAGTAGCGTGTAGGAGTTTAGAGAACCTTAGAGGCAGTCCTCCTCTTCCCTGTCAGAATCACACATTCTCAGGGGGTTTTCTGAAATCCTATATGAGTCTTGCTGGTTAACAGTCCTATCTCAGATTGCTTTTTTTTGCCTTATTATTTTTCCTTGCATTATTTGTTTTTCTGTTAGAANTGACTATTTTCATATTTTTCTTTAGAAGTTAGATATACATGCGGCCTGTACAAGGTCAGCCCACATGTACACGCTTTTTGTCTCTGTTTAGCAGGCGTTTGCACGCATGCTGTTTTAGTGATAGTCGCGTGCTTGTACAGGCTACCTTTTTTTCAAGGTGGGGAAGTCATCCCCTCCTTTGATAAGAAGTATTCCTCTCAGGTGTTTGAATCTAGGTTTGAACAGTCAGTAGCTTAGGATTCATCTTACCCTTA
>SNQJ01S0079700.1:4334-35788 GCA_010110895.2 Picea sitchensis
TCTTCCAGAAATCACGCTTTTAAAGGATGTTCGCAGGCTACATATATATCTGCCTGCGAGAATGCCTGATTCTCGCAGGCTGCATTAAGCTAGGGTGTGAAGGGTTCACACTGTAACTAACTGTCAGGGTGCGAACATGTTCCAAAAGAAGGAAAAAGATAAAATCTCGAACCTTCTAGAAGGGAATCTTCTAGAAACATGAGTTGGCTTCGAATTGTTATTCAGGTGCTGGCATTCCAGATATCTTGGGATCATTTCCTATCCAAGTAACTAATCCATTTTATCTTATAAATTGAGAGGAATGCTCATGAAAAGGGTTAAGAAGAATAAGAAACAAGCTAGAAAGAGATTGATTGGAGAATTGGTGCAAGACTGTATGGAGGACTGATACTACAGCAGCTAGAGACAACAGCAAGGTCATCAAAAGTGGTTGATTTTCTTCATGCATGATCAAGTGTGTGTGTCAGAACTAGGAGCCATCGAAAGGAGACCTACGACATCAAGGCTCAGGCTGTAATTTTCACTTTCAATTAATTCAATACAGTAATATGCCTCTTTCCCATAAAGATGATGTCACTTTATTACATAACTCCTTGATCATATGTATAGACTAGCTATTGAATATATTAATCTTCCTTTACTTCGATTGGTTTGTACTGTTGTGATCTGAATGACACAAGAGCGTTGGAGCAAAGCTTGGACCAATAGATACCTAAGGAAAGCATTCATAAGGTATGTCCATGATCCTCATCTCTTAGTTCATTCAATAGCTTAGATCTAGGGAAAGTGTATTATTCTGTCATGTTTTGTTCTAGATCCAAGTGGATCTAGGGAGATCGGTTTGTGTCCACACTCACAGATTTATCCTGAAACACCAGGTGAGTGTTATTACATGCAGAAGTATGTTCAGACACCCACAAATTTGTAATGCACATTCTGTAAATCAGTAGGGAACGATGATCGAGATTGTAGAGCTTACGATATCATGCATGAGAGGTCGAGAGACATATACAAGATTCAAGGTGAAGTACAACAAGAAGGAAACCCTCTGTAGTACAACTCTCCAGGGATAGGAAACTTCACTCCTCGCGATGGATACAGAGGATGAGGAGGAGGAGGAGGTATGGGCCAAGGCCCAAGACAAATAATTTGTTATAAATGTGCATAGCTAGGACACTTAGCAAGGGATTGTCAGAATCCTTGCACAACCTATAGTTATTGTAACTCTTTTGAGCATGTCATAGAAGAATGCCCTATGCTACTGGCTAATATTCAGGAAAGACAAAGACCCCATCAGAACCCACAAGTACAACTGATATATGTTAAACCTTGTGGAACCGAACCTAGATTCGCTATCATTACTCAAGGAGGCACTGCTACAGGAGAGGATAGAACAACCCAAAGAAAGATCGCAGAAGACTCAAGTATGAGGAAAGCTGAGGAGAGGACTCAGGCTTTTGATGCAAAGAAAGAAATACGAATCTTTGAGGAAGAAAGATAGGAGTTCAAGAGGAACCAGGGATCCTCATATAGAACACAACTAGAAGTAAAAGAGTATGGAATTCCTTAGGCATTTGATCAATCGGCTACGCATAAAGAAGGAAAAGAGGAAAGTATGCTCATCAATTTTTTGTACACTTGTCTTAGATTAATTCAAGATGAGAAAGTTGTACAAGAGTTACAAAACCTAATCAGTCAGTATGAGCTAGGAAAGGTAGACCCCTTGCTTAACAGGGCAGTACACCAGATTGGAAAGAAGAGAAGAACAAAAAAAGAATTACATTTGAATGCTCAAATAGTAGAGTATGATATAGACTATGTGGTCCTCGACTTAGGGTCGGAGGTCAATGTCATGACGAAGCAAACTTGGGAACTGATGGGAAAACCCAAGCTGATATATTCCCCTATTAGGCTTCGCATGGATAATCAGCAAGTTGTCATCCCATTTGGATTATTGGAGCATATCCCCATGTACATCAACGAAGTTAGAACCTTTGTAGACTTTAAGGTAATTGAAATTGTTGATGATAACTTCCCTTACCTTGCATTACTAGGAATTGATTAGGCCTTCAACAATTCTACTATGGTCGATTTAAAGAAAAGATGCATGACATTTGAAGGAGATGGCCTTAGGTTCATTTCACCCTTAGATCCATATGAAGGTCCACGGTATATAGAGCCCATTAGAGAAGAAGACTACGCATATGAGTTGGAAAACATCTATAAATTAATAGCCATACAACAGGATTATATCAGCCCTACTGCCGATGGGAATATAAGTTGGCGAAGTGGCAGTGCATGTTCATCAAATTCAAAAGAAGCATTGGAGAACTGGTAGAACCATATGTATGAAGTATCCACAAGGAGATGTTCTTGACTGACCAGAGAAGTTCGTTGAATTGATACAACAACAAGTAACTTACCTACCTTTGATGGTCTGAATCCTTTAGAATCCTTCTTGATGGACTTTGAAAAAATTGCACCAGCACAACAAAGGCTGTTGGCTATGGACGAGGCTATGAAAGCTACACCAACAAGATGGTGGGGGACACATAAAAGAAATATCACAGACTGGACACAATGTCGAACCTTGATGACAGCGTGGTTTTCAGCACAAGTAGGAAGTTGCGAAGTGAGGTACACAGGTTGAAGCTACCCAAAGGACCATGTATGAAGCTACGAAGAGGCCTGGAGTGACATTCCTCGAGAAAAATGGGTATACATATTCATTAACACATTGGACACGACCCCTATTAACTGGTACCTTCAAGAAGAGTTGCGCCTTATCACCACAGATTGGGAAGGTATGCTTCAGAATTTTGTAACCACCTTTTTGTTTGAAAGTGAATTTCCCTCAGTAGATCAAGCATTAAATATTGTGAGGCAGAAAGTATTTAAGGAGTCATCCAACCTCCCTTTGGATAAAGAAGAGGACGAATGGACTACGCCATTCCATAAATTACAAGGATGTTACAATATTAATGCCGACGAAGATGATGATCCGAGGAAGGTAAACATTGCTGAGATAGAAGGCCATAGGAATGTGGAAGGGCCAGGAGTTGAATTTCCATTCATTGGACAACCGATCGAGATAAAGAAAGTTAATATTGGGACAGAGGAGACACCGAAGATTGACAAAATTACAGAATTATTGCACGAGTATCAGGACTTGCTTCTGACCAAGTTCACTAATATGAAGGGTATCAAAGGACCTATGGGAGAGATGATAATACCTTTGAAACTAGATGTAAAGCCAATCAAGCAAAGACCCTACAGGTTGAACCTGAAATATAAGGTAAAAGTGAAGATTGAGCTCGCCAGAATGCTGGAAACGGGGATTATTGAACCTGTCGAAGATTCGGAGTGGATCAGCCCTATGGTAGTACAAGACAAGAAGACAGGAGAGATCAAAATATGTGTGGACCTAAAAAATCTTAGCGATGCCTGTTTGCATGACCCCTTCCCTACACCATTCATAGATGAAGTATTAGACAATGTGGGAGGTCAGGATGTATATTCTTTTACAGACGGGTTTTCAGGATATCATCAGATCTGGATTGCCAAGGAGGACCGCCACAAAACCACTTTTTCCACATAATGGGGATCCTACCAATACACAGTGATGCCATTTGGACTAAATAATTCCCCAACCATCTTTTCTAGGGTGGTGGTTGAAGTGTTCAAAGAATTTTTGCATAAGTTTTTAGAAGCCTATTTTGATGACTGGACTATTTTTTGTTTGCTGAAAAATCATGTTGAATGTCTAAGGATAATGTTGTATAAATGCAGGCAATGCCAAATTGATTTGAATTTGAAGAAGTGCATCTTCTTCTCACCATATCGAGTATTATTAGGTCATATTGTATGAAAGCAAGGATTGTTGGTGGACCCATCCAAAATTGCAATTATAGTTGATTTTCCACCTCCTACCTCAATCAAACAATTGTGCACTACGCAAGGACATACTGGATATTACAGGAAATTTATCAAAGGATATGCTTAGATTACTGCGCCAATGGAGAAGTTATTAAAGAAAGACTGTCAGTTTGGTTGGATAGAAGAATGCCAACAGAGCTTTGACACACTGAAACAAAAGATGGTGATTGCGCCTATTCTGGTCTTTCCAGATTGGAGCAAGGAATTTCATGTGCATGTTGATGCGTCTTCCATTGCATTAGGAGAAGTAGTAGCACAAACTAGAGAAAGGGACATTGATCATCCATTATCATTTTCCAGCAGAAAGCTATCTACAGCTGAAATAAATTACACTACTACAGAGAGAGAAGGATTAGCCATGGTGTACGTGCTGCAAAAATTCTGCCATTACTTACTAGGAGGACACTTTAAAATGTTTACTGATCACTTTGTGCTGAAGTACCTGGTCAACAAGCCAGTGTTGGGGGGAAAATATGCAGATGGATTCTCCTGTTTCAAGAATATGATTTTGAAATCATAGTTAAGCCAGGAAGAATGAACAAGGGACTTGACCACCTGTCGAGGTTGGAACATGGAGAAGAACCCACTAGTCTAGAGGATACACTACTGGATGCACAACTACTCGCCATTAGGAATATGGATGACCACTTCATAGACATAGTCCAATTCCTATCAACAAGAATGGCTCCAAGTGAGTATACAATTTCCCAGAAGAAGCAACTAGTGGTCCGCACTGCAGACTTTTCACTGATAGTTGGTTAGATATATAAGATGGGAACTGATGAGATACTAAGAAGATGTGTGATGGAGGAAGAGAACCCATTGATCCTCGTAGAAGCGCATGAAGGCATCGTAGGAGGACATTACGCAGGCAAAGAAACTACACAGAAGGTTCTGTGAGCTGGCCTTTAGTGGCCTACTTTACACAAAGATGCTAAAGAGTATACCAGAGCCTATGATGTATTCCAGAGAGTTGGAAAACCATCCAGAAGAGATGAAATGCCACTAGCACCGCAGATGAACCTACAAGCATTTGAAAAATGGGCCATTGACTTCATGGGACCTATAAACCCACCAGGGAAGCGCACATGAGCAAGGTATATTATCACTGCGATAGAATAACTGACTAGATGGGCCAAAGCAAGATTAGTCAAGGAATATAGTGCAACTAAAGCCACGTGTTTTATATTTGATGACATAATAACCAGGTTTGGATGCCCTAAGACCCTTATGAGCGATCAAGGCACTCATTTCATCAACAAGACAGTTGAAGCCCTGACTGAAGAATTTGCAGTCCACCATCAAAAGAGTACACCATACCATCCACAAGAAAACGGAACGGTTGAAGCATTCAACAAAATATTGGAGACAACATTGAAAAATATTTGCAGTGTGAACAAGGATGACTGGGATTTAAGAGTACCAGTAGTACTCTAGGCTTATAGAACCACTTGCAAGAAATTAACAATGCAAACCCCTTTAAAGTTGGTTTATGGTCTTGAAGTTGTTGTCCCGATGGAGTAATTGGTACTGAGATTAATAATTGTTGCATTTACATACATGGATGATACTGACATTGTTCATGAGAGGCTTGCCCAGCTGGTTGAATTAGAGGAAGACAGATTTATGGCAGGATTCCATCAGCAAGTACAGAAGGAAAGAGAGAAGGCCTATCATGATAGACACATCAAGAAGAAGGAATTCAAGCAAGGTTATTTAGTACTGGTGTATGCAAGTAAATTTATAAGACATCCAAGGAAGTTCAGAACACATTGGCTTGAACCATATGAGATCTCCTATGTTACAGAAGGAGGAGCTGCGAAACTGAAGACATTGAAGGGAGAATGGAAAGAGGGATTAGTAAATGGGAATCGGCTGAAGTTGTACTATGAAAACCAGCTACCTCGCATCTCTCAGTAAAAGAAAGGAAGAAAAGTGTCTAGGTACCAGGTGCAGTTGAAACTGGGTACCCAACACAGAAAAGACAATCTACACAAGGATGGGAAGGTGACATGGAGCATAAAGAAAAGGCTGCACTACGCAATCCAAATTCGAAGTGACATGGAAATATCAGAACTGAAGTGCCTTGGGACGATTCAAAGGTGAGTGTTGGGGGCCTGTTGGCCCTTGGTTATGGAAGGAAGTGAAGATTAAGGAAGAAAAGGTAAAATGAGAACTGTGCGGGAAACATAGTGATTGTCACTGGGTCGAAGTAAGCAAAAGAGAAGAAAAGATGGCGTGAAGTATGGAAAAGAAAGTCATTGAATGAGGATATCAGGGATGATAGATCAACAAGAGAAAATAATCGTAGACAACTCAACAAGCAGAGAAAGCCACCATTGTATGATTTGGAGAAGTGCATGACGAGGAAGGAAAGACAGGTTGGTGAAGCCTGAAAAACGCGGGTCAAGTTGACCTAGGGTTTTAGACACCTAGGGTTTTAGGTAATTAGGGTTTTGACACCTAGGTTTAGACCTAAGGCTGTCGGTGAGGGATTGTAATGTATAAATAGAGGTCAAGAGGACCTAGGTCGAAGCAGTAGTAACATTGGGTATTGCTATTGATTGTGGTTGATTGTGGTTGATTGAGAGATTATTGTACGGTGAGAGAGAGAAGTGTTGAGAGTGAGAACCTTATAGTATTGTAAGATATTCAGTTGGGTGCAAAGATCAGATCATGCAGCTAGGTGCACAGGAAGGGGAGAGAAGAAGAGAGAGGATCTGCTGGCCAAAGCACAGATCAGAACTATAAGCTTTATCTTAATATATCATAAACCCAGTTTTGTGGATGTATCCCTAGAGAGAGGGTGAACCACATACATTTTGTGTTGTATGTGTGATTGATTCTTGGATTCCTGTCATTTTTATGCTGTCATTTGCATTATTGTGTTAGATCAGATCTATAGTTGCGTAGAGTATATCTAGCTGATGAGTGACACATGAATTCTACATTATTGTTGTATTAGTTCCACTTGATATTCCCCTGGTTGTAGACATCTCTGTCCTGCAACCCCCCTCTTAGCTGCTTCGGGTGAGACTACATCTGCTTCACAGGTGTTACTGAAAGGGCCAGTAGCTAGGTCTTGTTGGTGCACTCTTGGAGTGAACCTCGGGTCTACCCCTGTGCCAACACATGGTCATTCAACAGTTTATTTAACAATCCACCCGAGATGTATCTTGAAAAGGGTGACTTATTTCATATTCAGACCAGCTGATAAATAGATCTTCATAGGTTTGAGCCCATGGGAATCTCTGTTGTTCCTTTGGGGCAACATATACTCCTCTGATATCCACTACGTGCACTCAGTGCTTTACCAAACTGGATTTCAGCTGTTGCAACATGGCTCGAGTTCTGATTGGGCATTCCACGAATTGTTGCACTTGCCCTGGTTTTGGATCGGTGACCTTTTCACACTCTTCGACCCATAGTGAGTCTTGCTCGACATGAATCTTGAAAATGTTGCTCAGGTTTATAAATTCATCAGGGGTGCCAAACTCTTGGAGACCGACATCCTTCATCACTGTATTAATTTTACCCCAGTGTTTCTAGAACTTGGCCCATTGTTCTTGGATTTCTCGGTGTGGGTCCTGTGACATATTAGCCCAACACTCGGTCAATTTATTCATGCATTTGAGACTAATTTTTCCTACCAGCCGAATGTCATGTCCTTCCTTTTCCCGACCTTGCTGAACTGCCCAAATATATTTGAGCCTCTCTACCGCTTGTTGTTCTTTTTCATGCCATCACTACATCTCCTTGCACGTTACAAGTGCCATGAGAGTGTCTTCCTGGAACTCGACTACATTCATGGTCAACAGATGTCTTTATTTCTTGAACTCGTCGTACACTCCGTTGAACTCACTTTTTAGATACACAGCGGTCTGCATAGTGCTCTTGTAGTACTCGACTAGATGTCACAAGTGTTCGAGCTCCTTTAGGGTGGTGGCTAATTCCTTTTAATCTCTCCTGGCTCTATCCTGGGTGGAATTAGAGAGGGATTTTCCCACGCCAATCAGTTCAAACACACAACCGTTACTAAGATGGAGTGACCCAAGGTGATCCTCCTCTTTTTTTCCATCCTTTGAATGATAGCCTTTCTCTTTTGATCATAGGAGATCGCATAGATGTCTGCTACCTCATCTACCGAGTCTGGTATCTATTGATCGCCCCATGTGAGGTTGTTTCCCAGGCTTCCCATAGTGTATATTTTTTCTAGAGTGGGCTCTCAAACTTCCTCATTCAGCCTTGTAGATCTGACCTGTACTTGTTGCTCGTCGGAGATTTGCGTATTGGGTAGAATAGAGGTGTCAAGTATAGGCTCGTTACTTACTTGCTTGTTGGCCATAGAACTATCAACTTCCTTTTGCGGAGGTTAGCCACTCAGGCCAACATTTGTTTCCATTTCATCAGACTCCCTTGTGTCGTGGTCACCTTCAACTTCCGTTTCCTTTTGTAAGACCTACTTTCCATCAACCTATGGCCCAGGCGAAGAGGTTTTCTCAGGACCTGGGGAAGGGGTTTTTTCGGGACCTTCTTCCTCTTTAATGCACACCGGGGTACCATGAGAGGGCTTCGAGCTCTCATCATCGCTGTATATATGTATAAGTGTGCTCAAGGGATTGGGCGCTTATGTTTCTATCGACACCCGACCTATCTCTGATTGAGTTGTTTCTCCTTCTGAGGGATTGATCGACGATGTTGTGGATCCAGGGTTCCCTAACCCATTAGTGTTGTCAGGAACTGTGGGACCAATATCACTTGACTCTATCGAAACTCTTTTGGTAGTAGTTGAAATCCCCGATATTATGGCAAGGTATGGGTCATCCTGCATTTTCTTCATTAGTAGCTGAGTTTGTTGGTATAAAAGTGCACCCCTTTATTGTGCAGTTTGATATTCAAGGAGATCCTTGTTTTGTACCAGGGATTCCTGATGAGCTCCCGTAGCCTCGACGTCTTCTTGGGAATCGCTTATTCCTTCATCCAATTCATATGTTGTTGCTCCTTCAGGCTGTCGACTAATTTCTAGAACTGCCTGCTCCAAAAATGTTTCCTGCTCTTCGTAGTTCATAGCTCTAAACTTGGTTCCTCAAGGATCATATTTTTTGGATGCCACCTCATTCTAGTCTTGAGCGTTCTCAGTGAAAATTTTAACCTCAAATCGGTCATGGGCATAGGGCCAACAGGATGATACATGTGACATGTGTTGTAGGACCAATCCCTTGGGATCGTGTTTGCGAAATTGACCATTTTGGAACCGAAATTCCAATTGACCTACCCTAAGTTGTTTAGCATGCATGGTGTCTTTGACCATGTAGAATCTGATATGAAACCCATAGGGCATGAAATCACACTTCTTGTCTTTTACTAAAGTTGCATTGTATCCTTGCAGGATCGTTTGATAGAAAATTTCCCCTAACACTAGCTGGTTAGGAACATAAATGGGCAATAAGTGGGGTGCTCCTGTGGTGCCAAAAACCCTGATGTAGGTTTATCGTTCATCTAAATACCAGTGACCAATTTTGGCTATAACCTTCTTTGCCTCATCTGAAAAACTAGGGAATTCTTTCCTAAAGAGAAGGAAGTAAATGCATGCAATAAAATGATCACAAATAACAACATAGGATTTCTTGTACCTGTTTTCCCATAGAATACTAAAGTATACATAAACTGTGAGCTCTGAAGAGTGCCAATTCAGGTTCATCCCAACAAAAGTGTTCCTAGCGTAAATGACGTCTAGTAGATACGAGTCCATGTAGAAGGCGGGGTTATCTCCCTCCTTCGGCATTTGAGCCTATCTTATGCAGGTTCTTAGCTATTTGGAGATGATGGCACCCCAATTGAAACCCGTGCCTGAAATGGTGACTGTAAAAGCTAGAGGCATCCAAGCCTCTAAAAACCAGGAGTAGTCCTTCTCTCCATACAATCTGCAGAGAAGAGCCATGAGGTATATGTATGGTTCCCTAAGATTGGTCGTTTGATACCAGCTGACAGTCCAGCTTATGAAATTTTTGTCTTCCGTCCATCAAGACACCATGATTTTGCTGGTATCGTGCGATGCATAGAAACTCAAAACGAAATCGGTGCTCAACGTTTCTCCAGACTCATTGAGATTGTAGTACCCCTGAACCTCTAATGGCAGGAAGGCCCCGAAAAATTCACCGTTATCATCATTAATGAAACATTTTTTTTCATCGGTGTGATCAATGAGCCACTTTAGGAGATCAATGCAAGGGAACATTGGAGACCAGCTTGCCACCATGTGAAAATAATCCCTACGAATATTCAAGAGGACCTTGTCATCGAGCTTCCTTGCATCAGGATCGTTGTGCGGGGTATATTTGAGGGGCTCTTCTTTCTTGATTTTCTTAAACACTTATTCCTAGCGAGGAAAAGATGTCTTGGCTCCGGTACTCACCTTTGTATCTCCGAACATTGGGGGTTGGTCAAAAGGTTCCTTGGTGATCATCTTAATAACAGACACCACCTTGGCAGTGAATTCTAATTGTCTTGCAACTACTAGGGAGGAGCCCTCTCCTACTTTTGGTTCTTGTATCTTCGGCACTCTTGGCGATTTTCTAGTTGAGGACTTCTTTGGAGGCATTGCTCCTGGCGTTAAAACCGCCTTTTAAACACGTATACAGAGCAGCATTGGGTGAGAACATATAAATGGAGCGCAAAACTATAAACATACCCATACCTGTAATGCTTGCTAAGATAACTGTTTAATACTCACTGGACTTTGGACGCTTGCTCCGAACTGTTAGCTTTTCTCTTCTATCTATTCTTAACTTCTTGCTGTGCAGAATGGGATAATACACAATGACTTGAAAAGAATATAACTGGGAGATACTATCAGTCATATCAATTATTTAATACGAGCAATGAATGTAGATTCAAAATAAACCACTATCGTATTTATGCGGATAAATCTTAACTGGTCTACGAGGGAGGCGCGAATGAGGATGCATTGTATCGGCGGGTTTAACGGTTCCTTTTTTATTCACGCATGAATTAGTAACTAATGCACAATATTACAAATTAACTAATAGCTTTGAATGTGGAGTACTTGACATAGTTAGGGGTTAAACATATTGTCGTGTCACATCACCTCGACATATAGATCAGGAATCTGCTACTATCAGAGTGTATACTTATATTGACATCCTCTTGATAAAACTTCCGACGTTGATGATATTGGGTTTGGTGATTAGGAAAATTTCAGGTACACAGCTTCTTAGTGGGCCTTCATCTTCATGATATTTTGGTCATCGAAAATGTTTCGGGAATCGGCGGTGCCACTCTTCCTTTTGCATGGCACGTACTATTACATCTTTCTACTGAAATCGAGCGGATCGGTCTTCAGCAAAATCCTTCCTGAGGTTTATTCGTAGGAAAGAAATGGTCTTATCGGCTGACGCCGATGAAGGTCGACACTCAGCTACTTTGACTTCCCAAACAATTTTGACAACCTTTAAATTTTGCCGATGCCAAATCTCTCAAGTGAGTCGGGGGAAAAATATGGGTTGTCGATTCCTTGAGTAGTAATTAAGTCTCTTTCAAAGTTAAGATTATTCTTTGTTGCATGTTCAAGCAATCTTTAATTAATTCAATCATGAGACATATAAGATAAGAGAAGGTATCGGTTCCACTGGGGTGAAAACAATCAATGCCAAATATCAAGTGCTACCCCAAAAAGTAAATGGTCACATACTTTTTAGGATGTGTTGAGTACTCAACAAATGGCGATTCACTCGGCAGACGCAAAATCTTTGTTCCTCTCTCGTTTCCCTTGAGGTATTACCGAACCACAAAGTAGATATCCCTGATACTTCCTTTATTCGTATTGACCGAGGTTGTTGTTATTATTATTATTATTATTATTATTATTATATATATATATATTATTATATTATTATTATTTATTTATTGGAAGTATTGTTTTAGGGCTTGGCCATTTACTGGGAGGGCATCAGGTTCCCTCCTCAAATTTTGCAACCGATAGGTACCTGCCCCAATATTCTCGGCCACTTGGAAAGGTCCAAGCCACAGGTTATGAAACTTAGAATGTTTCCCTTTTGGTTCATTTCCCCTATCCCACTTCAAGACTAAATCTCTTACCTCAAACTCTTTTCTTTAGCCTTATGCTTATCAAAACACCTTTTCACTATATGTTGATGAGATGATAATTTTGACTTAGCCTTTTCTCTCTCTTCTTCCATCATGAGAAGAGTGTTTATTCTTTGTTTCATGGCCGAGGATGGTTCCTCGTTAGCATCTTGGGCCAATTGGAGAGATGGAAGATAAAGCCTGTTCGGGAGGATGGCTTCATGTCTGTAGACCATAAAGTATGGGGAATTCCCTATAGCTTCTTTGGATGTGACCCTATCATCCCATAGGGAATTAGGGAGTTGTTTATGCCAATTTATTTGGTTATCTACAATCGTCTTCTTTAGTATCCTTACCAGGTTTTTATTAGTTGATTTCGCCACATAGTTTCCCTGAGGGTAGTAATTTGTGGACTACTTGATTATGATTCCTTTGTCCAGAGAAAACTCTGTCAATAGGGTAGAGGAGAAGTAAGCTACATTATCAAAGACCATAACAGAGGGGACACCAAACCTTGTGATCAATTGTTGTTATATAAATTGGATCATTAATTTCTCGTTTACATGATTCAGAGGAATAGCCTCTGCCCATTTTGTAAACTAGTCAGTGGAAGTAAGAATGTACTTGTGTAGTTTTGAAGAGCTAGGCATAATTTCTCCTATGATATCCAACCCCCACTGCTCAAAATGCCTAGAGACAGTCACAGGCTGAAGTGTGACTGCTGCCCTTTTCTCCTTTCCAACACTTGTTTGAAAAGTCTTATAGTTCCTAGCGTGGGTATGAGTATCTTTGAACAAGGTGGGCTAGTAGTAGCCGGCTCTCAGAATCATATGAGCGGTGGTGTTTCCTGCAAAATGTCTTCCGGTGGGGCCATCATGGAGTTCTTTTAGCACTTTTTCGACGTCTTCATGTTCAAGGCACCTCAACAATACCCCATCATAGTTGATCCGGAAGAGCACCGAATATATAAGGCGATAATGCACAGACTTTAATCTGAGGGCTCTCCTCTCTCTGGGGTTGAGGTTTTCGGGACAATTCTTGTGATGTAGAAGATAAGACAAATCCTTGTGCTAGGAGTCTCACCCTGGGGAAATGTATGATACTTCACCACACCATAGTGCTATTTCATTTTCCCACTCGGAATCTTCATTTACTTGATCCTGGGCTTCGACTGCGATCTTGCACAAACCTTGCCCTTTTACTAGCTTGGCAGGTTTTATATCTAGATCAAATTCTTGGACTACTGCCATCCAATTCCTTCTTATTTCTCCCATCTCTTGTTGGGTAAACAGGGATCAGAGCACAGGGTGTGGCACAATCACCTTAGTGTGATTCTTGAAGATGTAAAACCTGAAATGATTTACAACCTTATAGACCACGTATGCCAATTTGTGTATGGCAGGGTAATTAAATTCATATCCTTGAAGATTGGTACTCATAAATGACACTGGGGATACATTGTTGTCATCATCCCTCTGAGTCAAAATCGTCGCTAGCAATTGGTCGGAGGCGAAAGTGTAAAGGTTAAAGTCTCTATTAAAATCGGGTCTTCGCAACACCGGGGCCCAGGATATGGAAGCTTTGATATTGTTGAAAGAATATTTTCGTTCATCATCCCACTTAAATTCGACATCCTTGCGAATCATCTTTTGTAAGGGTTTGATAATTTTGGTGAAGTCGAGAGTAAATTTCCTCACAAAATTGAATTGCCCAAAAAAGGACTACATAGCTTTCTTGTTATGGGGTAGCGAAAGTTTAGCTATGGCCTTAATCCTTTCCGGGTCTATGTGAATCCCTGCTTGAGATATAATTTGTCCTAACAACTTCCCTTCCTCGACACCAAAGATAGTTTTCTTAGGGTTCAGAGATATACCGTAGTTTCGACACCTTTCGAAAATCTGAGTTAAGTGTTGGATGTGTTCTTATCTATTCTTCGAACACACAGTTACGTTATATAAATATACTACCACACACCCATTGATAAGTCCCCTAAAGGCCACGTCCATGGCCCTTTGGAAGGTTTCTCCTGCATTGATTATCCTGAAAGGCATACGTTTATGACTGAAGGTTCCCCATTTGGTTCAGAAAGTGGTTTTCAAACGGTCTTCCTCTGAAACCAACACTTGGTTGTAGCATGAGAAACCGTCTAGTAGAGAGAAGATCTCCGAGCCCGAAATGGTTTGAAAGAGTTGCTCCGTCGATGGGATTGGATAATTTTCCTTTTCTGAAGCTCTGTTGAGGTTCCAGAAATCTACACATAGTTGGATTTATCCCGACTCTTTCCTTATCGGAACAATATTTTCCACCCAGGCGGAATGCCTAATCTAGAAAATTATCTTCGCATCTAGAAGCTTCCTTAATTCCTGATACATGAGAGGTTCTAGGGACAGATGGTACTTTCAAATATTTTGCTGAAAAGGTTTCATTTCAGGTTTCAACGGGATGGTATGTTGAATAATACGGGTATCATACGTTTTCAAATCCTTATAGGACCATGCGAAAACATCCTGGTATTGCCTGAATAATTTGAGGTAGGATTTCCTTTCTTCCCTAGATATAGTTTTGTTGAGATTCACATTCTTTGGGTCCTCTGGGGTTCCAAGATTTACAGTTTCATGGAGGGGGAAAGAGCTACCAGTCTTTACGTTTTTGGGTCCTTTGAATCGTTCATTTATATCAAACAGATTCTCTAGATTAGCTATCCCTTTCGAGATTGTGTGAGCCTTTGACTTATCCATATATTGTTCTGTCCGAGGACCAGTTTATGTTGGTTTCTATTGGAATTATTCATCGTCAATAGAGAGATCCTTGAAGTTGCCTTGGTTGGTTAAGAAGCTTATGATCTACTCGTCTCCCTCAAAGACTTTCCAATTAGAAATTTTATTAGGTACCGACGGTTTGTAGAGCATCTCTACAGTGAATAAGGAGGCTTCATAATATTCTAAAGACGACAGTCTAGAAGTAGTTGTGGCTAAAGAGTCGGCAAGGATATTCTTTTCTCTGGGGATTGCAGTGATATTGAAAGCCTTAAAGCATTCTATTAGCCTATGCACCTCCTGTTGGTAGCTTTTAATATGAGGGGAATTGAAGTGTACAGTATTTCTCACTTGTCTAATAATGATTTTAGAGTCTCCAAAAACTTTCAGTTCCATGACATCCAGATCTATGGCTTTATTTAACCCTTTTACTAGAGCTTCATACTCGACAATATTGTTGGTGCACTCAAATTCTAGTCTACAGGACAAGAAATGGTGTTTACCCTTCTGATCGATGAGGATGCACCCTAATCTTGACCCTTGTTGTGATTTGGATCCATCAAAATAGAGGGTCCAAATTTGCAAACGACAATCGTTCCTTTCTCTCCCATCACCAATGTTTTGTTCTCCAACCTTTTCTTCCACAAGTCCTAGCGTGGGGTTTTGGAAGAAGAGAGAATCTTCTATCAGCATCAGAGATTCCTCTTGAAAATGGATCTTGGATTTTTGGGTAAGCGAAACATTGGACAGGAGAGGGGAAAAGTTCCCGAAGTGAGAATCACAAGAGTAATTTCCTAATATGGGGAAATCGGTAGAGGCTGGTTCATTTGGGTTTTCTAGATCAGTGATTGTATGGTTAAGATATCTCTCCCTATTGATTGTGATCATGTTCTTGTATCCCTTTAGTGGTATCCAAAGGTGTGCCTAGTCTATACTGAAATATCTATTTATCATTTTAGACCAATCTCGTCTTAACAATATCCCATATGCCTCAGGGATATCTACCACAATGATGTCAATCACCTGCACAAAATTAGGATGTGTCGCTATCCTGATCATCACATCTTTGAGTTCTCCCATGACCTTGACCTGGGTTCTGTCCAGTTTTATGACATGCTTATCACTTTTGAGAGGGACAACACCTAATTTATTACAAACGAACAAGGGTATGACATTAGAAGATGCCCCATAATCCACCAAAAGATTGTGAAGATTCCTATTGAAGACTTCAAACGTAAAAAGGAAAGTTGGTACAAAAGGCCTCTCTTTCCTACCTCCCGAGTAGGTATTTACAGTCGGCTCGCTCGCCAGATCTATTGGGGATAGATTCTTATTATGTCCATTGTTTGTGGTTGGTTCTTCTACTGAGCTCAGAGCTTGCAATAGAAAGTCTTTCTGCTGAGGAATCCTACATATGTCCATAACTGATATATTAGCATTTATCTTTTTCAAATATTCGACTACTTATAATCCAGTTTGGGGAATTCCTTGGTATGGATGCTTCTAGGCTTTTTACCTGGGGAGAAAAGTATTTTCGGGTGATCAGGAGTTAACTTACTCTGCGAGGCCCAGGTGGCGTCAGGATTTTTGAGGTGGGTTGGCCTTTACTAAGTGTCTATACTACCAAAACTTCTGCGGGTTTTTCTCGAGACTCAAATAGATCATCCGAAGACGTGATCACGTCGGGATCCCATATCAGCATGGTGGTGTCTCATGGTGGGTCATCTTCTTCCTGATCGAAAATATTCATGGCCGAACTGCTTAACTGTTTGGTCAGTGAGACTTCATCTAGAAAACGATTGGCCATTAAATTCATGGTGTGGACCCATTGAGGGCATTCTCTTTCATAGTGGTTCTCCTGGTGTTAGGTGCAGAAAGAATCAGACGCAACATTACGTAGGTCAATGTTTAGGTTGGTTGGGAGAGGTTCAATTGCTTTGAAAGGCTGGTTTCTTTTAAAGAAATGATTTTAGGTATTTTGGCCTTGGTTTCCCTCCCCTATGCTTCTTTTCATGTTTATAATCTCATTTGATAGTTTCTTGACCATGTGTTGTATATCTTCTATATCTCCATTACCCTTGTCGAGAGTTTGTTCAACCAGATTCCCCGACGGTCTACTCAAAAGGAGTCCTCTCCTAGGAGGGGGTTGGATTTCTTTTCTCACTAGAGAGGCTTGGCCTTCTTTACATCCTTTCATCTAGAATTCTATCGTCTTGGCCTCTTCAAAATTCTCTACAAGGGTTTGCTTGGTGGCTGTTTTAATGAACAAGGAAATAGAAGCCGAAAGCACGTTGGCATAAACCTCAATTTGCAACTCTTGAGTGGGTTTCACCGTGGGTTGGAACTTGTTTAAGATGGTCATGAATATTTGATTGAATTATTTGACCCTCTCTTTTGGGGTCATGGTGGATATGAACAACTCAGCCATCAGGGCTCATGTAGTAGTTTCTTCCAAAAATTTGTCTAGAAAATCCTTTTGGAATTTAGTCCAACTGGTTATAGATCCTACGGGAAAATTAAAATACCACGTGGAAGACGAGTTTTCAAACGTGTAGGGAAAAAGACTACATACTACGTCTGCATGTTGAATTTTCATAAGCCTGATCGCAAGTATGAATTTCTTGATATGATCTTCGGGAAAACCTGAAGTTTCAAGATCGTACTTGGGGAGCAACTTTTCCAGGTGCCGAGGAAGATTGTGTACTCGTCCAGGGACGACCATAGCGTCACCGACCAACCAAGGTTGGTTGTCTTGAAGTGGAACTTCTCTTTCCTCCTCATGATCATTGTTCCCTTCCATATCTTTGGAGTCAGATTCGAACTCTTCTTCTTCCGAAAAATCATCAGGCTCGGGGATGTTGCTGGCTGGTGTCTCGGGTATTAGATCAAGAGGTTTTTGGATTTCAGTGATCGCAAAATATATTAAGTCTTCGACGGAGTGTATGAAAACTTCGTTGAGAGTGATGACCACCATTCTGATTTATTGTTTTCTCCGAGGGAGGATGGGAGTTAAGGACAACACGTCGATTTGTCGGGCGTAGGCTCTGGTGATTCTCCTAAATTGATTCACTTCCTCGTGAGGGAGGGCATAAGGTATTTCAGGGTGAAAAGGTTCTTCGCTGGGCTGGGGTGAGTTACCCTCTTGAGAAGTACTCAGTAAACGTGGCCTGTCTGTTGGATGACTAGCCATGCATGTGGACCGTTACAAATATGTAGGCTATTTCAAATGCTATATAACTTATATATTCAACCATTCATTCTCAGTCCCTCCTTCTAGTGCTAGTTCTGTTGATGGCTCTTAAATCCCTTGACTCAAGAGTAGGAACCAAACTTGCCACTGAGGCCCAATTAGACTCTGCATCGTTTGAAATGGAATGGTTCTCCAGATCTTACAATCTGACCAATTTATCGATGGGCTTTGTGTTTTCTTGTCAAGGCTCTCCCTTCATATAGAATATTTATTTTTTTGTATTTCTCTTAGGTGGGGATGGTATGAGAGATGCAATCCAGTATAAACCAACTTGAAAAATAACAGGACACAAGTTTTAACTATTGAGAAGAGGTCGATCTTGGGATACCCGTTGCTCAAACATGCAGACGGTGATCCTATTCCAAAGGGCCTAGTACTAATACATTAACCAAATGAGAATCCAATTACTGTTTGAGAGAAACTAATTAATAGAAAGAAAACACATATGTAATCAGGATCATGGTAAGAAAAATAATTCATCTACCATAACATTCATCACATAACAACACAACGATTTATCTTCATCATTAAGCAAAGAACATCAAAACATTGCACCAGATAACTTGACAACATAATTAATTGCTCTTACTCATTTACTGCATCATTCATGGAACAGGATAGGAAGTAATTCTTCTCCAACTCCAATCACATACATTTGATGAAAATATCTTGTCTTTGGTCCAGAAGGACTTCTCAATTCATAGCAGTCTCAAAATAATTATCAACAACCAAAACGAAAGAGTTATTACAAGAACCATCGACCTTTGTTGATTAAGTTCTCCTCTGTAGTTACTAAGATGAAATGATCCAAGGTGATCCTCCTCTTTTTTTCCTTCCTTTGAACGATAGACTTTCTATTTTGATCATAGGAGATCGCATAGATGTCTGCTACTCGTCTACCGGGTCTGGTATCTGTTGATCGCCCCATGTGAGGTTGTTTCCCAGGCTTCCCCCAATGTATATTTGTTCAAGAGTGGGCTCTCGAACTTCCTCATTAAGCCTTGTATATCCGACCTCTACTTGTTTCTTTTCGGATATTTGAGTATTGTGCAAAATAGAGGTGTCGGGTATAGACTCGTTGCTTACTTGCTTGTCGACCGTAGAACTTTTGACTTCCTTTTGTGGAGGTTCGCCACTCGAGCCTGCATCTGTTTCCAGTTCATCAGGGTCCCTTGTGTCGAGGTCACCTTCAGCTTCTGTTTCCTTTTGTGAGACCTCCTTATCATGAACCTCGGGCCCAAGGGAAGAGGTTTTCTTGGGACCTAGGGAATGGGTTTTTTCGGGACCTTCTTCCTCTTGGACGCACATTGAGGTACCACGAGAGGGCTCTGTGATCTCTTCATCGCTATATATATGTATAACTGTGCTCAAGGGATTGGGTGCTTGTGTTTCTATCGACACTCGACCTATCTCTGATTGAGTTGTTCCTCCTTCCGAGGGATTGATCGATGATGTTGTGGATTTCGGGTTCCCTAACCCATTGGTGTTGTCGAAAACTGTGGGACCAAGATCGCTTGACTTTGTCAGGACTATTTGGATGGTTGTTTAAATCCCCAATCTTATGGAAAGGTATGGGTCATCCTGCATCTACTTCATTAGTAGATAAGTTTGTTGGTATAAATGTGTGCCCCTTTCTTATGCAGTTTGATCTTATGGGAGATCCCTGATTTGTAACGGGGATTCTTGATGAGCTCCTGCAGCCTCTGCATCTTCTTTGGAATCACTTATTCCTTCATCCAATTCATATGCTTCTTCAACTTCAGGGTGTCAGCTAATTTCTAGAACTGCCTACTCCAAAAATGTTTCCTTCTCTTCATAGTTCATAGCTCTAAACTTGGTTCCTCGAGGATCATCTTTTCTGGACACCACCTCATTCCAGTCTTAAGCGTTCTGAGTGAAAATTTCATCCTCGAACCGGTCATGGGCATAGAGCCAACAGGATGATACCTGTGACACGTGCTGTAGGACCAAGCCCTTGGGATCGAGTTTGTGAAATCGGTCAGTTTGGAACCGAAATTCCAATTGACCTAGCCCAAGTTGTTTATCATGCACGGTATCTTTGACCATGTAGAGGCCGATATGAAACCCATATGTTATGAAATCCCACTTCTTGTCTTTTACTAAAGTTGCATTGTATCCTTGCAGGATGGTTTGATAGAAAATTTCCCCTAACAGTAGCCAACCAAGAAAATAAATGGGAAATAAGTGGGGTGCCCCTGTGGTGCTAAAAAACCTGATGTAGGTTTCTCGTTCATCTAAATACCAGTGACCAATTTTGGCTATAACCTTCTTTGCCTCATATGAAAATCTAGGGAATTATTTCCTGAAGAGAAAGAAGTAAATGCGTGCAATAAACTGATCATAGATAACAACATAGGATTTCTTGTACCTATTTTCCCATAGGATACTGAAGTATACATGAACTATGATCTCTAAAGAGTGCCAATTTAGGTTCATCCCAGCAAAATCGTTCCTGGCGTAAATGAAATCCAGTAGATACGAGGCCATGTAGAAGGTGGGGTTATCTCCCTCCTTCGGCACCTGAGCCTGTCTTATGCAGGTGCTTAGCTGTTTGGAGATGATGGCACCCCAATTGAAACCAATGCCTAAAATGGTGACTTTAAAAGCTAGAGGCATCCAAGCCTCTGAAAACTGGGAGCAGTCCTTCTCTCCATGCAATCTGTAGAGAATATCCATGAGGTATATGTATGGTTCCCTAAGATTGGTCATTGGATACCAGCCGACAGTCCGGTTTATGAAAGTTTTGTCTTCCCTCCACCAAGACGCCATGATTTTGCTGGTATTGTGGGATGCATAGAAACTCACTACAAAACCAGTGCTCAAATTTTCTCCAGACTCATTGAACTTGTAGTACCTCTGAACCTCTGATGGTAAGAAGGCCCTGACGCATTCATCGTTATCATCATTAATCAAATTTTTTTTTGCATCAGCATGATCAATGAGCCACTTCAGGAGATCAATGCAAGGGAACACCGGAGACCGGCTTGCCACCATGTGAAAATAAGCCCTACGAATATTCGGGAGGACCTCGTCATCGAGCTTCCTTGTATTAGGATCGTTGTGCGGGGTATATTCGAGGGGTTCTTCTTTCTTGATTTTCTTAAACACTTATTCCCAGCGAGGAAAAGTTGTCTTGGCTCTGGTACTCACCTTTGTATCTCCGAACATTGGGGGATGGTCAAAGGGCTCCTTGTTGATCATCTTAATAACAAACACCGCCTTGGCAACGAATTCTAATTGTCTTGCAACTGCTGGGGAAGAGCCTTCTCCTGCTTATGGTTCTTGTATCTTCAATGCTCTTGGCGATTTTCTAGTGGAGGGATTCTTCGGAGGCATTGTTTCTGCACTTAAATATTCCTTTTAAACATGTATATAGAGCAGCATTGGGTGAGAACATATAAAATGGAGCGTAAAACTGTAAGCAGACCCATACCTGTAATGCTTGCTAAGATAATTGTTTAATACTCACTGGACTTTAGATGCTTCCTCCGGACTGTTAGCTTCGCTCTTCTGTTTGTTTTGAACTTCTTGTTATGCAGAATGGGATCATACACAATGAATTGAAAAGAATATAACTGGGAGATACTATCAGTCATATCAATTAGTTAATACGAGCAATGAATGCAGATTCAAAATAAACCACTATCAGATTTCTTTGGATAAATCTTAACTAGTTGACGGTGGAGGCGTGGAGGAGGATGCATTGTATCATCGGGTTTAATGGTTCCTTTTTTATTCGCGCACGAATTAGTAACTAATGCACGATATTACGAGTTAAATAATAGATTTTAATGTGGTGTACTTGACACAGTTAGTGGTTAAACGTCTCGTCACATGACATCACCCCGACGTATAGATCGGGGATCGGTTACTATCAGAGTGTATACTTATATTGACATCCTCTTGATAAAACTTCCGACGCCGATGATATCGGGGTTGGTGATTGGGGAAAGTTCAGGTATACAACTTCTCGGTGGGCCTTCATCTTCATGAGCTTTTGGTTGTCAAAAACGTTTCTGGTGTCGGCAGTGCCACTCTTCCTTTTGCGCGGCGCATACTATTACATCTTTCTGCTGAAACCGAACGGATCGGTCTTTGGAAAAATCCTTCCTGAGGTTTATTCATAGGAAAGAAACGCTCTCATCGGCCGATGTCGATGAAGGTCAGCACTCAGCTACTTTGACTTCCCAAATGATTTTCACCACCTTTAACTTTTGTCGATGTCGAATCTCTCAAGTGAGTCGGGGGGAAAATCTAGGTCGTCAATTCCTTGAGTAGTAATTAAGTCTCTTTCAAAGTTAAGATGATTCTTTGTTGCATGTTCAAGCAATATTTAATTAATTCAATCATGAGACATATAAGATAAGCGAAGGTATCGGTTTCACTGGGGTGAAAACACTCAATGCCAAAGATCGAGTGGTACCCCAAAAAGTAAATGGTCACAGACTTTTTAGGGTTTGTTGAGTACTCAACACATCCATGCAAAATCATTGGAATACGTTTTTCATGTAACGTGTGATCTACCCCTCTCTCGCATTTTCTGTCTCTGTCGCATATACTTTTTAACATAAATTAAGGTCTTGAAATGGGACCATTCAAAGAATTTACAATTTTGAAAATAAATAAACTATAAATTATAAATACTTATTGATTGATTAAGTATATATGTTTGATTGAGCGATTTAAATAAAAATACATGTTAATTAAGTTGTTTAGGTGTAGCTTTTATAATAGTTTGAGTGGGTCTAATGGTTAAGAACACATTGTGTTTCCTCTTAAGAGGTTACAGGTTCAAATCCAAATGGGGGTAGTGTATGTACAACTCCATAGACTTTAACAGTTAAATCGTTGTGTGGAGGGGGTCCCTTGTCCAACAAACAAGGGGGTATCATACACCAATTTGGTGTATGGTTTGGTCGTGGCCTTAAAATTATATTTTTATTATTATTAATATGCATATTGGAGAGAATGTGTTTAATTTGAACTTACCAATATGTATAAGTATTCATCCAATATTCAACATGGTCCATGTGAAGTTTTATGTGAAGAAGAGATTATTACCCTGAATCTTAAAGAGCTTATTGTTAAACTTACTACATAGCTAAAATTAAATACAATGCAAAGAGAAGGGAACCATATACAAAAATTTAAGACTTTATTAACTCGAGCAAAAATAACGATCACCTTAAGTTAGTGAGTAGCATAGATTGGAATATGTTTAGATTATGTTTTCATACTTGATAAGACAACTATCTAGGGACCAACAATTCTTAACTGGGGAGGTTTGATCCCAAAAGTAGACATAATTTTCTTAGACAACCATTGGAGGAGTCATGTTTATGATAATTTCATTCTTAGCATTGGTACATAGTTTTGGCCATTGTACAATGGTGCAATTTCACATGGAATCATTAAGATGAGATGTATATTGTATAAGTCAATTTTGAATTGGATCAAATTGACAATTTGGTGATGTGTTATAGACACACCAATATTTTAGCTGTGTAGTCTTGGTGATGTGACCTAGTCACATAGACCCAAAGTCTAATCACATTTGTATATAATTATGCTTCCTTGCCCTATGCACCCTCATTGCAGATATACAACCTAACTTGTTGCATGCGTGCTAAAATGGATATACAACTCTAATAGTGACTTGTGCAAAAAATTCCAAAACTCATAATGGATCATTTTCTTCTTTGTCTCTTCCTTTTCTATGACTTTGTATCGATATCTTATTTAAGATAGAAATAAAGGTCCTTGTCCCTATCCCTATCCTCCTTGTAATGAAATTTTGACTATATTTTTAGTGCATTGCTACTGCAAATATACTTATATTATTAATGTCATTTGATCTATGATTAATTTTGTACATTCTTATATGTGATCAAATTTGTTCATATCACTTGTTAGTTGTGATCCTATTGTGAGTTTGAAACCTTGAGATTCCATGACTATTGAAATAACTTACTAATCACTTGTTTCATTTTTGAGGTCCTTCATTTTGAAATTGAGACCACCATCGCCCTTTTCTTTATTATCATCCTTGTAATTATGTTCGGTGATGAGATGATTGAATTTGTGGGGGACAATTAGAATTTTTGTAGATTGCGTCAAAAATGGCAGTGGGATCATTTATGTCATTAGATTTCACAAAACAACTCAAGGTTTAGGAATAATCCACCCATTATCATCACAAATTTTGTTGTCATTCTTTAGACACCACATAAGCACATTGTTTGAATCTCACTTTTCTTGAGGATTAAATATGATATTACCTTCTTTGATTTCATTATTATTTAATATTTAAATTTAAGAATTTATTCAATTTTACTATTATTAATAAAAAAATAATCCTCATTAATATAGATTCTCTTGGTTGTTATTTATGTAATATATGATGTTTACATTACTAGTTTTTATTAAGTTATTATTATGTTGAGATTTCGTTTCCATCAATAATATATATTTGTCTTGAGTAAATTGTTCATTAAAAAACAACAACAAAAAAATACGTCCTTATACTTTCTTGATCACGATATTAAATGTTTTATGAAAACCTATCTCAGAATCATTATTTGCATCCTTAAGTCACCTACATGACCATGATGGCAGAATGGGACCTTATATTACAATAAGGGTCTTTCAAAGGACCTTGTATGTGAAGGTCTTCCTCATGTTTTGTTCATTATCAATGTTTGAAATATATATATCATGTGAATGTATACATTGTGAAGGAATCATTTCTAAGAGGTTTTTATTACTTTCACACATTTATGCATACCCTTGATTCGAAAATGAATGCACCAAATCAAAGATACCTTTATTAAAAAATGAATGCACCAAATCAAAGAAACAAATATCAAAGATTACAAAGTCAAAGATGAATGCACCAAGTCAGACATACCCTTGATTCAAAGATGAATGCACCAAATCAAAGAAACAAATATCAAAGATTACAACTTTGTACAGGATCAAGGTAAAGTTGAAAATAATATTGTATAATGTTACCCCTAAAAGGACACTATAGTTGTTTATGTCACTAAGATCACAAAAAGATCAAGGTAAAGTTGAAAATAATATTGTATAATGTAACCTGACTAGAATTGTTTATGTCATCGCCATCACAAAAAGAAAAGACATAGTACTATAAGAAATGATCCAAAATTAAATTGGACACTTGAGAGCATTGTCAATGTACCACTATAACTTTACATCGATGTACCACTTTAACTTTACGTTTAAGGAAATGGAGTTTTATGTAGGGTCATATACATTGATAGCTATTTACAATCAAAGCATCACTCTTTTAACGATTTATAAATTTTATATATTATTTATATATTAATAAGTTATTAATATAAGAATATAATTTTGTTTGTTTGGATGTGTATTAATAGTACATAACAATCAAACTCTTTTAACGATTTATAAATTTTATATATTATTTATATATTAATAAGTTACTAATATAAGAATATAATTTTGTTTGTTTTGATGTGTATTAATAGTACATATTAGTGTTTATTATGAAATTAATTTAAGTTTAAATAACTTTATATTTAAGGAAATGGAGTTTTATGATGTTTTAGGTCATATACATTGATAGGTATTTACAATCAAAACATCACTCTTTTAACGATTTATAAATCTTATATATATATTTATATTTTAATAAGTTAATAATATAAAAATATAATTTTGTTTGTTTTGAAGTGTATTAATAATACATATTAGTGTTTATTATGAAATTAACTTAAATTTAAATTTTAATAAATTATAATAAAATAAAAAAATCCAAAATATGGTGAAAGTGTTGATGATTTAACAACCTACAAAATACAAAAAATTAAATATAATACAATCCACAAAATAAAACATATTAAATACAATCCACAAAATACAACAAATTAAATATAATACAACTATATTTTCTCAATATTAATGTCTAAGAAAAATAAATGATTATATTAATTTTTAAAATTTTATGGTGACAATGAGTTTTAACAAATTAATCATATCATAAAATAATTACAAAACCATATAATAAATTTTGTTAATGATATGTTTTTTAGATTTTGTTAAATTTTGTATATAATAAATTTTGTTAATGATATGTTTTTTAGATTTTGTTAAATTTTGTTTTTTGTACATCCTTTCTTAGTTCAATTTTTTCTAATCTATTAGCTTCTAAATCTCAATTATCAATATTTCTATATAAATATAATTTAAATATAACTTTTACAAATGAAATTATTTTGAAAGCAACAAACAACTCTTTACAATGTTAATCTTATTATTGATGTTTCAAACATAGATTCCACTTTCCAAATTACATCATCATACCCCATTGAATAGCAATGGATTGAGCTTCTTTCAATATGCATCAACCATCATCAACGTAATATCCTCCTCCACGTTCTCTTCTTAAGACTAATTTCTTGGTATTAGATTGTCATGAAATGAAAACATTAATCTATGTTACTGTTTTAAACATCCAACATCTCATTCATTAGAAGGTGTTTTTGCCCTCTTGTTTTCATAGAGAGAATTATTACTAAAAAAAATTTATTAGGTGGAATTTTAATTTTTCAAAATGAAAATAAATTTTTATTAGATGTAATTTTAATTTTTTAAAATCAAAATAATAAACAATTTTTCATGATATTTTTATGTAATATACAATTTTTATATACAATTAAAATTTAATATATTATCTAAATAAGTATAAAAAAAAATTTTGATAATGAATATTTTTTGGGTTTTTATTTTAGAATAATATGTAGAAGAATGTTAAATATTTTATGTTTTTGATTTGTCATCATAAAAATCTAATTAAGCAATCTTTATTGAAATGTATTTTTGGATTAATGAAATTGTTGTTTTTAATGGATAAGTAGATCCAACATCTTTAAAGATCTATATTACAACTAGATTGTGTAATGTTTACATATGATATTTATGATTTCCAAAATGATTATTGTAGAATCTTAGATAAAAAAAATTGTTGATATCCCCTCCTATTATTTTAAATGGCTAAAAATGGGCCATTTCATCCCATTTCATCCCACACTTAGAATAAAGTTAACACAAGGTCATCAAGGATTAAAGAATAAATATGATATTTTGAAGATAAAGTTTATATTCTTACATAAGAGTAAATATATTTTATTATTATACAATTTAAAAAATATTGGTAAAATTATTCTAATTTTTTAATAAAAAATAAAAAGATTAATGTCTTGAATCTCTAAACTGCCATACTTTATGGTTGCACACATTTCAAGAATGTAGGTGATGGAGCATTCTTTGAATGTGTCGGTGTAATCTCTTTAAGTGGTTAGAAATTGATATGATAACAATTTTTTTTATTAATGTTTATTTAAATGAATTTGATCGGTTAAAAATGTGTTATTTTTTTTTTTTTTTGAGTATTTATAAGTAGATTAAGTATCACAAATAGATGTTTAGGTATATGAATGAGAGTATGTAATAGGAATAATTAAGGAGGGTTTATAAATTCTATTTAAAAAGTATGGAGGGTCATTTGTTAGTGATCGATTATGAGAAACTCATATGTATTTTTCATTTGTATAAATATATTTTCACTCCATTATCAAAGAGAGAATCCCCTTAAACCTTATCTTCACTCACTTGTAAAAGGAAATCCAACAAAAAGCTAAAGAAAAAAAGGCCAAAAAAACATATCCCTAAAAATCCAAAACTTGATTTGTGGGAGAACATCCACTAAACCCTCCCTTAGATTAAAAAGTTTTGTCTCTAAAAACTTTATCTAATTTTATTTAGAAAATTAACATATATTGCATATTATTTTTTATATAATCATTTTGTAAAAATATATAATTTCAAAAAAAAAAAAATCTATAAATATTAAAAAATTCAAACACCAAATTCCCCAATATTTCTTAATAAAGAGTTGATCTCGAAAAGAAAAACCTTATTGAAACTTTTAAAGTCATACTATCCCAATAAAACCAACACTTCTTTAATCCAAAACATAAGTCATCTCCCTCGTTAATGATTGGGTAAAGATGTTGACAATGAATATATATGAAACATTACAAAGTCTTTGATTGTAACGTGTGGATCTAGGAACCTCTAAGTGGGGTTTCACATGTAAACTTTAATACGAACATAAGGGGTTGAAATGAGATACCATGGAAGACTTTATGGCCTTCAAAATATTTATAGACATCCTTTTCCTTTACAAAACATCGAAATGGTTACCATTGGTCACCTATGTGCAAACATTTAAGTCTACCAACTTTGTCCCAACTTTGTACACTATTTATTAACAAGGCTATATGATAGTATATATAAGTCGACAAAGTATTAACAAGGTTACATGGTAGCATATACCTATCGATATAGTATTAACAAGGTTACCTGGTAGCATATACCCGCTGCTATAGTATTAATAAAGGGAGTTATTATGAATGGTTAGATTAAAGAAAAAATATTGTCATATTCATAAATCAATGAAAAATGAAATTTAGATAGTAAAATACAATTGAGATAATTTTAATGTAAAAATTAAGCATAGTTATATTAGTAGGATGAACTATTTTGATATAAACTTATGGGAGTTTGTGTTTCTTTTTCTCACTAAAGTTATTTGGTTTTCTTCCATTTTCCATGGAAACCATGTCAAAGTTGAGGCCACGACATAGTTATACTTGCCACAAACAACTACATAATTAGAAACACATTTGTCTTTGTCGTCTTCTTTTGAATTTCAAACCAAACTTTAGATTATAACACACTAACTATATTTATTGAAAATTTAATTACACGATCGTTAAATATCATCAAAATAATTTTAAATGAATATCATTATTGACTCATTCTTATGTCTTGAAAATTGAAAATAAACTCATTTAAATTTATTGCAATTTGTTTATAAAATAAATTTATTGCAATTTATTCATAAAATATATGTAAATTTAACAACCTTGCAATTAAGTTTTTAACATTATAAAGAAAAAATTATTATTGCCTTCTATTTTCATAACTTATCTGTGGCATAAATCTCAAAGATCTAGAAATGTGAGGGCATTAAATAATGAATAAAGTTAAAGCCAAATTTAAATACAATTTATTCATAAAATGTATATAAATTTAGTAACCTTGCAATTAAATAATTTTAATATTAAAAAGCAAATTTTAGTATTGCCTTCTAATTGTGTAAAGTGTATCCTATTTCCCATATATATAACAAACTTTGAAACTTAATTTAATGGGTCAATACAAAAATATAAGTGACTTGTTATTAACCATATAAATTAAAAAAGCCTAAATTAAATACTAATTATTATGAAAAAGTATAAGTGACTTGTTATTAACCATATGATGATGATGATGATGATTAACGTCCACTAAGATCGAATTGGTCTATCGGATCTTAAGAGGGTAAGTGATTACTTGTGATTCTTTATAATTTTGTTTCTATGCTCGAAAAGAATTAAGAGAAGCTTTCCAAGATCGCCATACTTTTGTTGAGTTAAGAGGTTAGGAAGGTTGGTAGTGTGATAAATATTTTGAAAATGAGATCTAATATGGGTATAGGCTGGACAATCTAAGAGAAAGTTCTTTTCATCTTCAACCTTCTTAGTGTCACAAAGGTGACACACTCTTTCATCCCATGAAGTTTTAGGAATTGGCCAACACCTAGTTTCACTATGGAGCTCGTGATAATTTGTTCTTATTGTAAAAAAAATATGACCGTGGAGCAATAAAATAAAACAAATGCAAAAATAAAATACAGAAGATACACAATACAATAGAGACACAGATTTACGTGGTTCACCCAGTGTGGGCTACGTCCACCAGATAAATTGCCAGGTCCTTCCTTTATTATTATCCAGCATATGAAGGGATACAACCTACATCAAACCCACTGTAACTTCCTCTTCTTTCTCTCACAGTCTCTAATCTCAAAATACAATATTCTCTATCATACATAGCCGCAATACATTTCCCTCATAACAAAGGGTTGCCTTCTAGGGAAAAAAAACCCTAACATAATTTCTACCGTTAGATCTGCGACCTTATAATGAATGGTCCAGATTTACAATGAAATTACAATATACATTCACAAGGCAATTTTTCCTTCAAGGCCTTCACCCCCGAACGCCCGCTTGCCCCCAGACCCCCTAGCCCGAGGGATAGCCCCTCCAAACCCCACAGAGGGGGTAACCCCCCTCTGCACTCCCCTGCGTGGAAGAGTGTACAAACTTCTGGGGTGTAAATACTTCATGGGGTATAAACACGGCTGGAAACAAAAGACCTCTGAATCAGGAAGATAATCAGGCTCCACAACCAACACTTATCTTAGCAATGCTTATTTTTTTCTTTACACTTGGAAAAATAGATATATAATTTTGATCTTCTAGATTAGGGTTGATTACATCTTTATAATACTTTTAATTTTATTTTTTCCTCTAACTCTTTATCGCACCACATTTTCTCCTTAAATTTTGATTTGACATTTTTTTAAATATTATCTTTATTCTACAAAATGCTTTCTTCCATGATTCCCCAATAGTTTAGCCAAGACCGGACATCTTTATGCCATCCTCGCTTGAGTCGATGGTGGTTATGACTTGATTTTGAAGCAATTTTAAGTATTCTCTTGTCTTCCATGTTGTTTAACTTGTTCTTATATATTAGGTATCTAGTCATAGCCATGCTCTCAATGGGGGGGAGGCTTGTTTCTAAGAGGAGAATGGGATAGGGCGTATTTCCTTTAATTTTGAGATTATAGGTTATAAAATTCTTTTGTATTTGCTCTATCTTTCTCCAGGATTCACGAGAGATACTACAGCCCCAGACTTCGCATCCATAAAGAATAACAGGTGTAACAAAAGTCTCAAAGAGGAGTTTCTTATTATCCCAACTCCAAAGATCCGCTGAGTTACAATTGTTTTCAAGCCCATAATAAGATTTCCATCCCCCAATAATCCTTTTCTCAATGCTATAATTCCAATTGAGCCTGTGGTGAATATCAATTCCAATATATTTGTATGAAGTCACTTCCTCCAAGTTGTTTTTGTCATATACCAAGGTATCATAAGGGATCTCATTGGATTTAATAATCATGACCTTAGTCTTATCAATATTAACAGTCATACCCATATTGGAGAAAAAATCCTTGAGGATTCTTAGTTGGTTTTCAAGATCATGGGGACTCCTTGCCATAAGAACAATATCATCATAATAAAGAAGAAGATTGATGACTATACCAGTGAGAGTAGGGCCGACAGAACCTGCTTTTTCCAAGCATTCTTCTAATTTATCAATGTATATGCCAAAAAGGGTAAGGGACAAGGGACAACCTTGTTTGACTCTGATATTGCAGTTAATAT
>SNQJ01S0079701.1:0-10790 GCA_010110895.2 Picea sitchensis
CTTTTGTTTGGAGGATTGTGTAGATAGGAATATTGCAACATGAAGAGATCAATTGGACTTGTGTGTTTCTCTTGATTTAGGAAACATGGTTGAGGGTGAATCCTAACCATTCCAAGGAATAAATATGTAGACATAGTATCATGGTTGGCTGATGGTGCAGTGAGGAAAAGGTATTCTGGAAACACATTTCTTGGGGTAGATTGACTAATTGTGCCATGAGGTGGATAGTGGAGTCAAGTTGTCACAGATGATATTGCTTTGGGATGAATTTATAGTGCAACAGGGTGAGGGGAAACCTTGAATTGGTTTGATATTATTGCATGGATGGAATGAATTGCGGAAGGAAGTCATAGTATGGATGCGCCAGTAAGTTTGAAGTGAAACACTGAGACATTGTGGAGGATATCATCGATGAATATTGGATGATGACATTAATGATGAGGTAAGGATGGAAACTTACCTTAGTATTTGGAGTTGGATGGAGTGACAAATATGCATATAGAAAAGACTAAGTTTTGGCATGAGGAAGTACATTCCCATGAGTTGGATGTGACAGTTGGATTAGCTACCCAATCAGTCCAAAGCATGGGGGCTAGCATTGTATGAAGACATGATAGAGTTGGTTGAAGTATGGGAACAATAACAAGTTCACATAAGTTCAACACTTAAAGATTATTGAAGTTTTGGTTGAGGTTGCAGCAACGGTTGAGGCATCAACAATAGCAACGAAACATAGAGTGATATTCACAGTATGACAGTGGAAGATAAGACATTGCAAACAAAGTTGGGAAGGATATGTATTTCCATCATTGTGGATAGTTTGGTCACACACAACTTTGGGCAAAGGGAAGTGTGGATGGTTTCACAGGTTGTAGATGATTTTTGTGCAATTTGGAAACTTGGGGTTTCCACTTTGATAGAATTTTGGGGTTTCCAATTGGCACAAAAATTAGGGTTTCTGGTAGACTTAGTTGCAACAGCGGAACAATTTTTGGAAAAGACTTGGAGATCACAAATTTTGTGGATGTTTTCAGGGACGTCAATAACTTGAGGTGGGGGAGGATGTAAGGCATTGAGAGCTTAGCTCATGCACATGCACATCCACCACAGTTTGAATTGGGTAGGAAAGACGATCGATATGAATGAAGATATGAACATCTTCAAATAGTGGGGAGTTGGGGTTCCTTAGGCATATGACATGCCGAGGGATGAATCCACCCGATATGCCTTGTGATGTAAGTCAAACTAAGGATGGTTTGATGCAGAGTTGAGGGAAATACTTGGGCGCTCCATTAATGAAGGGAAATCGACTAAGGCACATGGGGCACACTTAGGAGAGTTGACCCGACTCACCTAAGGGGTGTGCACACCCAAGAGCATCAGTTGATTCGATGAATGGGGTGTGTCAGCATGAGGGGTGCACCAAGGTTGGATGTGTCGATCCCAAGGGGCATGACAGTTGATGAGAACATGGGTTTGTTTGGGCAACTGGGTCTGTGAAGGGGTGTGAAGATTTGTTTGGACATGGGTTCATGAAGGGGCACAAAACCCCCAAAGGACATGATGGTTTTCAATGGTGACCTTTGGAGAGACTATAAGAGAAAAATGGGACAAAACCAAGGAAGGTAGAAGTTTTATAGAACTTAGAGATCAGGAGAGCTCTATAATTCCTAGGTATTTGAAGAGGAGGATCTCCCTCAAGGAGCCAAGTTTCTCCACTCTGGGAGGACTTGTGTTGCCTTGAGGAGGAGGGTTTGATGATCAGAGATGGATGAATTTATCTTGGGAATATTTTGTCTAGGTCTAGAAATGTAGGTCTGTGGAGGCATGTGTGAGGGAGAACCAAAATTTGTGTAGTCTATGGAAATGAGGAGGCAAAGTCTACAAAAATGAAGAGACAACAAGTTTGTGATTGGAGACACGTCTAAGGTGCACTGCAGGTTTCTAAGAAGATAGTTGCGATGGAGAGTCTTGGTGAGGATCTGTGTATGAGTGTCTTGGTGATGTGAGGAGAGTCATTTGACTCTAGCCTATTGTAAACTAAATCGATAGTGCTCATGTTGTAACTATTCTACAGTAACAAAGACTTAGTCAGGTGTTAAGGACAATTCATTTTTCCCACACTATATCTATGTTTGTCTTTCGTTTGTTCTGTTGTTGTTTTATTGACTTCTCATGTTCATGGATGTATGCTTTAAAATGACTAAGTGTTAAAACAATTAACAAATGTCTAAGCATACAAGAGTTACACTAGAGTAGGAGAGTGACTCACTGGTAGCCTAGGACAGAGTATGGGTATGCTCTAGGTGAAGAGGCATAGTCCGGATGAAGTAACCTTGGTTTTTCCAAGTATATAAGCATGAAACACCATGGTTCCACACGCCATCAAGAGGTGCATGATCGTAAGGCACACTATGGAGACATGACATGTTTCAAGAAATAATCGACATATCTACAACTCACAACTTTCACAACAATACACTAGAGAACAACATAGAGCCAAAATTCAATCACACAACATTCAACACATCAGGCACAACATTTAACCTAGAGAAAGTTAAAGGAAAAAATTCCAATATCGAATTTCTATGGTGATTCTTTTTTTCTTAGAATTTATATGTTTACAATTCAATCTAACTCTCTAGATCATTTACAATCACTTCACATGAATTTTGATACAAAATTCCTTCCATTCACCACCAAAGAACCCCTTCCAATATTTCATGCCTGAGTTTATAGAATATTTGGATCTACCCGGGGGTTAACTGGAAGTCCAAACGTCCCCAATTCTTTATAATCCCCCAAGTATAACACTTCCCTTCTATGTTTCATATTTTCCTAGCAGTGTTCCATTATATGGTTCTTTTATTTTTATTTTGTCTTTTTCTCATTCATTTTTTTAAATCCCTCAAAGCTTACTTTGGTAGGATGAAATTATGTAGATGCATGTTTGTCGGTTGATGAAGTGTGGGGTTATTCACACTATCAATCACATCTCCTACCTCATCATCATCTTCTATCACCACAAAATTCACCAAGACTTCATAATTTATTGAGCTCCTTGAGTTAACTTGAGCTATCAAGCATTCAATGATGTTATGGGTAGTCAATTCAGATCACACCTCCCATTGAAATGTTTTTGGTTCCCAAAATTTTCCAGGGACAAGTGAGAATAATTGATTTCAACTCAGTTCCTCTCATACATTTTTCCTCTCCTTGGTGTTTTTCCTTTGATATTGATTTGTCATATCTCTTTCCATCCTCTATGAGTTACCCATTATTTTATCTATTTGTTTTTTTCTCCTCCAACTCTTCAACTATATGTAGTGCAAAGTTTTTTTATGGTGATAAGAACCTAATGGTATTGTTCTCTATCTAACATGAAAGGCTCAAACAACCTCATATATTCCACACTCACCATTGACATAATTTGCATATAAGGAGGAAGTATCAATTTGAAAGCATTCTAATTTACCTAATGAATGATGTTTAAAGGTCCATATCTTAGGGGATTGAGTTTCTTTTCCACACCTCATAGGAATTCCTTGTGAAGCTAAAGCCACACTTTGTCTCTAATGCATAACTTATGGTATTCTTTGTGCTAGTAATATTTGGCCTTGTACCGTTTGTTAGAACACGTATAATTTTGAGCTTTTGATCTTTATATTTTGCGTCTTAGAAAGAAAATTTTACCCAAAAAAGTAAAAAGCTTAGAAAGCGGCCTTTTAAAATTAAAATAAATCCATTGGTTGTTATTTATCAACAAGGCGCTTACAATATCTATCATCAATGAGTTAATCTAATTTGATTGAATGGTCCTAACGATCTCTGAAGTTTAGAAGATGCCTGCGTTTTAAAAGGAAGTATTTAATGGTCGCTTCGCGCTTCGCACTTCAGGTATTCCAACAAACCTAAACAAAAAAAACCTCGAAACTCCAAAGTCCCGAAGATAGCCACTCGTGATAATTCCTAAAGGACTTACGGACACGAGTCATAGGACATGTGTCCTTTAAAAATATTTTCTTGGGTTGACACGTGGCACTTATTTTTGACATTTACGTCGGATGATTCGCAAGTTTTCAAGTGACATGTGACACCTCTCTTTTTTTTACACATCATCAGGAATGATGTCATCTTTGCCACGTCACTCCGAGAGATTGCTCTTTGGGAGTTTTTTATTTCACAATCCCCGGAGTATCAAAGCATCAAAGTAAAGTGATTACAAAAAGTAAAAAGGGGGTTCAAAGAGTTAATGAAGCAATTAACGACTTTAATTAGTCATGATTAAGTGTTAATTAATCACTTCACAGTTTCAGGCTTCGAAAATTTTCCCTTGTGCGATATTCAAAACTTCTGAATTCTGAACTTCCGAAATACTTAAATTAATAAAATGTTTTAAAACATGATTAATTAAGACATAAAATTGATTACTTAGAGATTAATGCCTCCGTGAATTCGAACTTCGGGAGATTTCCATCCTGTCACATCCAAAACTTTTGAACACGAACCATCGAAGTATTAATGACATTTATGATTGATTAAGGTTAATGATTTCAAATAAATATTGTGAATCACCAGGTAATAAATTCTTCGTGAGTATATTTGTATGAAGATCAATAGACTTTTTGAATAAAGCACTTCCAATTTCTAAATCATTTTTAGCATTTGCAATTAGCAGTTTTTTATTTAGTGTAGAGATGACCGACTTCTCTTGTTATAGGTAGGATAATTCCATTTCCTTGAGGATTATGGTGCCACAAAAAGTTGCAAGGAAGCTTGATGGATCTGATTTAAGAATCTAGCGGAATGCTAAACTGGCTTGGAATCCTGATAAAATTGGAAAGGGGCCAATTATGGAAAGGAAGGGATAAATCTAGCAGGAGCGCCAAGTTGATCGGGTCTAAAGTATCATGGATCGTGAGTTCTCGGTATCAACGGCCGAGGGTGATTGCGGGGGGAAAAGTTGCACGGGGTTTAATTTTGAAGGGTGGTCCCACAATTTAAACCGTGGTTTTCTCTCGAGGGTATGTGGCATCACCAGGTGCATTGTGGGACAAAATATGGGTTACCTCAAAATCACTTCCTCGCGCCCCTGCAAAATATAAAAGTATAAAGGGACTTTTAGTCATTTATTTTATTATTATTTGAACATTGGACGATTAGAATCCTGACTCAAAAAATGTCCTCCACCCACTCTACCTTTCACCCTCCAGCCTGTCACACCCTCCATGCTCCCAATACCATCTACCTCACCACATACAATTCCCCTCTCTCTACATGTCACTTACCATGTCTATCCCTACCACCTACATTCTCACATCCACTCATCCCACCTCCTTATTGGACACTTGTCCCCACGTCATCCTATTTGTGAATGGTTGCTCTTCCTCGTAACTGTTTTCCATCCCGTAACGAGCCAATGCTGAGGTACTTGTCCAATAACCACCCCCATACATTCAAATGCAATTCTTTATCCCAGTAAACGCATTTTAAGGGACATATGGCAGCAAAATTAGATGGAAAATACAATAAGTCAATGATTGTGGTGGCCTTAATGGACATGTGTACCCAGTTCAAAGAACAAAGGAAAATCAGTGCATCTGTGAGCAAATGAAGGGACCGATGAAGCACCAACACATCAAATCAAAACTCAACAATATCTGCATGTTGTTATTTCCTTCAGATTGTATTCTATTTTTAGGCAGATATTGTGGGAAGTCCAACGGTTTCATTTGAGACAATTTTTGTATAAATAGATAGATTTTAGGTCTATTCGAGGCTACTTCTAGTCGAATGTAAAAGATAAACGTTTTTGAACATTAATACGAGTGCGGACAGAGATTCTAAGTTTCGTTCAATTTGAGTTATGTGTTTCCTCTGTGTTTCCATTTCTTCGAATTTATTTCTATAATTCTTGAAGAGTGAATGATTACAATTTAGTACTACATCTATTGTGATCATAATATATCAACAATTCATTCAGTAACAAATTTTCCTCTGTTATTACTGTGAGTAAAACAAGACTTGTGATCTGTGTGAATTACAACATTTTTATCTCCTTTTCAAGGGTGCATCTTCTACTTTTCTTCTACTGCAAACAAGGTGAGACTTATATGAAATTGATACCTGACTTTCTTTTAACAGTTTTGTAAATATTTTCTACATCATTTGACATTATAATTGTGACTCAGATAACGAGATGCAACCTCTGTAATGTCTTATCACTAGTTTCATTTAAAGATTATTTCTTAGAAAACTGAAGGTAGAAAAAGAACTCATAAAAAAATTTGATTCAAAACCTTTGATGCTTGACATTATTATTTGAGCCTTGGAATTAATCTCATGAACAACATCTTTTTGGCGCCGCTGCTGGGGATAGAGAAATGAAATATTTTTTCCCTAAGAGAATGACAAATTTAAACTTTGGTATTTTATGGTGAACAAATATTGAATACGTGAAAATGTTAATTTTTCACCTAACGAATCCATTGTAGGAAAAGATGGCCTTCGGTCGAAAGAATAACAAGAAAAAACCAGACGAAAAGTAGACTACAGCAATTTGGGATCCCGAAAAATTGTTGAAACTGAAGGGATATCTCAAACAAACTTCTGCATTAGCAGGTAAGGTCCATCAACCTAGAATTACACAAGTTAATGTTAAGATTCCTGCTGAAGAACTAAATCTTAAAGAAAATTTTAAATGAGTTCATTATGCAGAAGCATCAACAAGTAAACTTGAAGTTAAACTTGAAACTCCAGAGGTAATTATTCTTGAAATAAAATTTGATATTGACCAGACCATCCCTTTTTAATTAAAAAATACTTTTACCAGTGAAAATAAAGAATCCATTTCAATACCTACTATCATTAGTACTCAACCGATTCTTTCTCTTCCCAAAGTAAAAGTTCCTATTTTCAAAAACCCTGAAGATTATTTTCTATACTCAGGTTCATCCCCTATTACTTCTGAGGAACCACAATCAAGTTTTCCTTTTCCCCCTCATCTAGACCTTCCATCTTCTCACGATAATTTTCCTGAGCTTCATTCACACCATCCCTAAGGATTCAAAAGATCATTAGATCATTCTTTTGAAGTTTTTAACAATATCCTTTTTAGTCCTCAGATTCCCTCTCCTAGACTTTCAATAATGGTCGACGCTAGAGGTGTTGGTGCTGGAGGTGCTGGTGGTGTCGTAGGTGCAGGGGCTAGTGGAAAATATCACCCCCCTAGGATCTTTGCTAAGGTCACTACTATATATGCTCCCTTAGTTCTTCTTGTTGTCCTGCATGATTTACCTAAAAATTACATGAAGAGCCTCCCTAAATTCACAGGAGAAGGGGATTTAACAACAACAAAACATATAGCCTTTTTTGATCAATTTGATGATATTCTCGGTATTTATCACGAGGATGTTTACACAATACTGTTGGTACAAAATTTCGAAGGACAGGTAATAACTTGGTTCAGAGGAATTGAACCAGAGGAATTTTAATAGGTTCTATACCATCATATAATGATCTGGAAACTGCCTTCATAAGGCAGTGGGGCGAAAAAAAATCATCTTTATTACTTAACTAAATTTGGAGCCTTGAGAAAGAAAATTTTTGAATCAGTCCTAGAATTTATCCAAATATTTAATAAGCTTTATCACAAAATCCCAGCCGAAGTTAAACATTCTTAACCAGCTGCAAAAGTCACCTTTGTAGGGGCTTTTGATTATGATTTCTCTTTACTTTTGAGATAAAGAGGATCCACTAATTTAGCGGGGATGAAAGATGATGCTATAGAGATTGAATCAAATATGATGGAATCTGGGAAGTTGAAAACTAAAGTTGAGATGGGAACAAGAGAACCCATGCGTTTTAAAGAACATGCAAGGCCCTCTGGATTTGGAAAGTCTATAGAGGAAAAAATGGATGAGATGGCCAAAATTATTAAAGATTTATAGAACAAAATTTCCAGGATGGAAATTAATCTAGGTGGATATCGGCAACCACCCACCTTTTCCAACTGGCTCAAAACATATTTCTGGCAATTTTGGCAATTTACTATTTTTAATAGTTTTCACTTCCGAAGCCGTTTTGAGGCCCTAAACGGTTTTTTTGGGGGGAAAAAGGTTTAAAATATACAATTTCCTTCAATATTTCACCTAAAATTAATATCCTCAATGATACCTTTCCAACGTGCTATCATATGCCTAAAACAGAGATCGTATGAAAAAGTTACGACCCCAGGAAGTTGATGTACTAACTTACCCAAACGGGGCCCACATGACTTTTGTCACTTCATCTCCTAGGGTTAGGTTTTTGGATGTATAGAGTTTTTGGCATTCATTCTTATGGTAAAAAGGCCTTCAGAGTCTCATTGTAATGATCTTCTGGTGAATGAGCGCAACTGTCACATCTCTTCTTAGAGATAAGACGCCACCATTCCAGCAAGCTTGTTTCGGCTGCATTTTACAGTTTCAACTTATTTCATTATTGAATAGAAAACTAGTTTTAATGTATCTCTATTATTCTATGTTAAGAACCTATTAATAATCTGTATTCATTTTGTTCTTATCATAAAATACGGATTAGTGGTATCAGAGAGGTTTGCTCCTTGTCGTCTTAATGCATGTCCCCAACGAGGTCGGAGTACAAAGAGTTGGGTCTCGAGCTTGTTTCTCTTGAGGAAAAAAGCTCTCGCACGCCCAAGTGACCTCTCATGGAAAGAGAAAAGAAATATGATGGTACAAGAGATCCTTTCAAACTGTTGATTGAGGAATCCCTCACGCAACAGAGGAATGAGATGATGGATAGTTTCATGCAAATCCTTCAGCGGCTACTGACAAGCAATGCATCTTCTTTGAGCGGAGGTGCCACCCCCTTCAAGGTACAAATAAACTTTGATATTACTATATTTGAAGGTCATATAGATGCATATGTTGTAGACAAGTGGTTGAATCTGCTAGAAGGGTATTTTTCTGTCCATAACTTTTCGAATAGAGAAAAGATTACTTTTGCGCTCCTCAAAGATGTTCCCCATGTCAAAGATTGGTGGGAAACTTTCTGTGAGAAAAAGGAAACAGAGGAACCCTCATTATTTACAGTCACAACCACTTGGGAATCCTTCAGGGATTGTATTAAGGAACAATACTACCCTGTCAGAAGTTATGACGACTTGTATACTAAATGGACCACACTGCAGCAAGAAAGAGACCAAGCAGTGCTAGATTTCACAAATATCTTCCATACCTTGCACACCAAGATGGGTATCAAATATTCAGAGCGACATCTGGTGCTCAAGTATCATGGTGGTATGCATAGATACATATAGACTGAAATGGAATTTCTATACATCTCATCCTTGGGCGCGGCCTACCGATATGTCGTCAAAATCAAGCAGAAGATCAAACAAAAGACGTGGTAATTTGGGCCTTGTAACCCCTCTAAACAAAATCCAGGAAAGGGTGGCCCCAACACACAAAGAAAAGGATAGAGAAAAGATGGATAGTATCAGGACAACTAGTCCAAGCCCCAAGCAAAGAAGGACACTGGAAATACAAAGAAAGATACTGGGAAGTGGTGTGACTTCCATAAGAGCCCTTCGCATAACACTGTTGATTGTCACTCAAATAAATCATTGGTGGCCGAAGTGAAAGCCTCTTAATCAGATGTAGATTCTGACTCTAAGCTAGAACCAGAAATGGGAAGACGGATCATTGATGCGGAACCCAATGCCACTGTTTCTACCACCAAGCTCTAGCCTGGTGAACCAAACGAGCCAGAAGAATAAAAGCACCTCTTCCATTCACATATGTGGGTAAAAGGCACCCCGCTGCACTTCATCATTGATAGCGGTATCCAGAAGAACCTCATATCAGTAGAGGTCGTCAAGCGACTAGCCCTGCCGACAACACCACACCCACAACCCTACACCATTGGATGGCTCCGCTAAGGAAGCGATCTCTGCGTCAACCAACAGTGTCGACTGTCGTACGACATCAAGCCCTTCAAAGATGAGGTATTGTGTGATGTTTCTCCTCTCAAAGTTTGTGATGTTCTTTTGGGCCAAACTTATTTATGGAAACGTCATGTTGTATATGAGTGTAGGCCTCATAGTGTTATTATTACTTTGAACAGGAAATTGTATAGGATATTCGAGGTAGTCCCACCTAGTGTTATTTCCTTGATCTCTGCTAAGAAATGCAGGAAGTTCATCTCTTAGACAGGGAATTTTGTCTTCTTCATGATTCTCTCTCAGAATAAGCAAAATATCATAGCCACATCCAGGGTCTCTACAATCGACCTCTCCACACAATAGAAGAAAGTAGATAAGGTCGTGGAAGAATACTCAGATATCTTCTCCTCACCTACTAGGGTACCTCTGCACTGGCAGGTCAAGCACCCCATCGATCTCACCCCCGACACACCATTTCCCAATGGGTCAGTCTATCGACACTCTCTGTTAGAGAATGAAGAGATCAAGCGACAAATCCAAGAACTGCTCCACAAGGGGCACATTTGTCCCAACTCATCACCTTGTGGGATCCCAATCATGTTGGTACAGAAGAAAGATGGAACCTGGTGACTCTGCATTGATTACCGTTCTGTGAATAAAATCATAGTCAGAAACCGATACCAAATTCCTTGAATCGACGACCTCCTTGATCAACTCACGGGGGCCAAATACTTCAGTAAGATTGATCTAAATTCTGGCTACCACCAGGTCCCGATAGAATAGACAGATGTATGGAAGACCACCTTCAAGTCAAAGGAAGGCCTTTTTGAATGGTTGGTCATGCCCT